>JARFIY010000240.1:0-15931 GCA_036346155.1 Sinelater perroti | reverse complement strand
CTACTCATTTCTATATATTATACTCCCCAAATTAAATAAAATAATTAGAAATAGTACTTCATCAGTTAAAATTTACCTTGATACAGAGGTACTGTTAACTCGGATTATAATTCAATACTGGGAGTTATAGATATTAGGGTGGTGGCTTGTAAATATAAACGTAATGGATGTGCAAAATATATATTATAAGGTACGCGATACCATGGAAAGCAAGCCAAAAAATAACTAGCGACCATTTTAAGTAGGCGGACGTGCACTTCGCTGCGGCTCGCCGCGATCTACCCTGGGGCAGGCAAATGTGCGCGTTGCAACGGCTGGATGCTAACTCCCTTATTTTGGTCGTTTGTAAATCGGTTGAAGGTAATTGTCGAAGCTTGACCCTCATAGAAATGACGAAGAAAAATATTTGCTATAATTTTGGCAAGTAAAATAAACCAAATGCCCAGTTAATTTGGCACAGGATAATTGGAATCTTAACCGACCGTTTATTAAAAATATGGCCGTTATAGGACATACTTTGTTGAGTATTTGCTCCGCTACAAAATATTTCGGATAAATTTGAAAATCATAAAAAGAAAATAAAAAAGGCGTTAAAACAAAATTGAAACAGGAACTCTCGGAGAAGATAAAATCTATAAAAGATACATGCAGTAATAGGAACACCGACAAGCAATAGAGATAAATAAAGAAATGTGGCAATAGAAGCAAATAAAAATAATTTAAAACAGTAAAGAAAAAGAAATGGATGACGGATGCAATTTTTTAATTAATGGAATGATATAAAAAAGTTGGAAATAAAAACGAACCAAAATATAAAGATATATGTACAAACAAATATTATAAAATAAAAACAGCAAAAGAAAGATGACTAACAAAAGTATGCTGAAATTTTAACGTTACAAAATAAACACGATAACTTTAATATTCATAAGAAAGTGAAAGAAGTCGCTGGACGACATGATATCAAATTAACTGACTAAAATAGCCAGCTCATTATAGACACAAATGACAAATTGCTGGCTTGGAAAAAATATTTAAAGCAATATTATTTTTATAGAAAATAGTCACACTTTTCCTTAAATAACAAAGAAACAATGATACACAAGAGTACGAAGTAAGAAAAGCATTAGAACTACTAGAAACAGTATAAGATACATGCCTAGTCAGTATTAAAAGTTTTAAAATTATTAGTGAATAATGGGTTAAAGAAATTAACAGGTTTGTTTAACACCATATAATTATAAAATAGGAGCTATACCAAAAAGAATGGTCGATTTGTTACATTGTCAAAAATATAAGGTGTCACTAAATGAATGATCTTATTTAATGTTTACTGAAACTGAGTTTTTAAAGTGGACCTTAATAAACAAATCGATAAAATTTTAGTAGGTAGAGAATATGTTAACGTTTACACTATGCCGAAGACACTGATATTTTACAATAATGAGGACATACAACGTTTATTGAACAAAGTCGTAAACACTGGTAAACGATACGTGTTAATAATACACACTAAGGAAAGTTATGGTCATATCCAAACAACACCACAGTCACATATTACAATTGATAAAAGGGTTATCAAAAGATTGTCATCATTTAATATTTAGCTTATAATCTGAGTGATGTCTGCGACAGTAGTACAGAAATAAAATTTTATATAAAGCCAGCCAGAAAAATATTTTCAAAAACAAAAAAATTCTTTGTGTAGCCGAGACTTCAATGGAAAACTTAGAATGCGGTTATTCCGATGCTATATATTCTCAACTCTTTTATATAAATTCGGAGCGCTCCACATAAGCAACCATCCAAAATTAGAATATTTTGAAATGTAGAAGATATTATATACAAGTGTAAGTCCTCGTAACAATGTAAATTTTTATCTTTGAGACACAAAAACAACCAATCTACCTTCTGTACTTAACAGTACTTAGCAGCCTCCGTCCACTATATATGTCAGCCTAAAACAATTAATTCATAAATTCAAAACATAACTAACTAATTACTAGAACAAAATAATATGATATTAAATATCTTAACTATAGTTACTACTAAATTATCTCAATATTATTATCAATGTTAAGAAATGCATTAAAAAATACCAAAGGACTTCAATACAAAAAACTTAAAGTTAAACCATACAGAAAGCAGAATAGAATTTAATAGCGCAAACAATCAACCTCAAAGCTAATATTTGTACTGAAATCATGGAATTAGAAGAAGAAAAATGCAAAACAAGAGAAGTATGGTAACAGTCACAATTTAACTGACAAAACTAAATTAAATAAATTCAGTAACAAGCTTAAACAAAGTTACAAGAAAAGCGTAATGAAACTGTTCGACTCCATACAAATCCATATTTTGGCTACTACAGAATCCAAGAGCCCCGAAAAACAAATGTCACCTTTACTGGTACTTAAGCGAAGACGGATAAGGACAAACCTCAGATCATTTAGAAGACACCTTTGAATCAATTCTAATAAACCCAATGAAGAGAACTCTACTAAAGCTATCGTCTCCAATACGAAACTTTACTATTTATGAAATTAGATTAAGTTAATGTCAAATAATAAATTTCCATGGTTTGACCTCCTAACAGGAAATATCTCAAAACATCTGCGTGAGAAAGAATATCAATATGCATAAATTTTATTTAGTGTAACTCTTTATCGCTTACTGGCGAAATAGTTTTAATGCCTAAACTGTGAAAATGTCCTGGCCAAATGAAATTCTATTGCCATATTAAGCCTACCGCAGCCAATTTTTAAGTTTCTACAAAATTTAATACTGAAACGTATAAATGAAAGTGAGCTCCAAAATAGATGGCTACTTGAACATCAATTCGGCTTTCGATTAAAACCCTCAACTATCTAACTGACAAATATATCAGATGGAGCATCCAAAACCAAAACCTACTGCAATGCAGTGTTCGTAGGTGTAAGTAATGCATTTTATAAAATATAACACAGAGTGCCATCCCAGTACTGCTTACTTTTTCGTTCATATCTGGAAAATCATTTTTTTCAAATAGAATATAGCAATCGAGCCTGTCAGATAGGCAGGTGTTCATCACGGTAGGGTACTCAGGATTTTCTGGTACTTGTTATACATGTACGATCTACCAACCACAACTCAAACCAAGCTGGGTATCTTCGCAGGTGACACAGCAATTATTTCTTGTAGCAGAAATTTCACCGCAGCCCCAGAAATACTTCAAGTACATTTGAATCTACTAGATGCGTGGTTAACAAAGTGAAACGCAAAAGTTAATGAATACAAATCTGTGCATTTTCTGTTCACTACAAAACATTCGATATGTTTTACGGTTACTCTCACAGCACACCAATTTGTCAGGCGAAAGAAGTTAAATATCTAGAATTGCGGTTAGATCACCGACTTACATAGATGACACGTGATTGAATTGGGCAAAGAAATAGACCTACAATTGGAAAAATTATATTAACTTCTGAAAAAAATATCAGCATTCATACTTTAAAATAAATTATTACTACACAAGAGCATAATTTTCCCTATCTGGTCCTATGGCTGCAAAATGTTAAGCTGTGTCAGCAAATCAACTATTAACACGGTTTAATGTTTCCACCCCGAAACACTGATGATCTATAATACTCTATGGTTTACGTTTAACTTGACCTTGCACACAGATTTGAACATTCTATATAATGACAGAAGTTCTCAAAGTAAAATCAGTAAAGTATCGTAACACTTTATCAATTACAACGCTATAGTTGACCCATCAGCAGAAGAACTTGTAACCAAAGGTCTTCGACGAAAGTATCCAAGACTTGGTTTAATATAAGGATACGAGCAGTGGAAATCTTTCCATTAAGTGTTATCACTATTTGTACATAAAATCAGCTCATAAAATTATTGTTATATTTCAATTGCTCATAGAAACTAAATAAAAAATGTTACGTTTTCAAAAAATTGACAAAATAAGATAATAGTCATAGTATGCTTTTCTTGTAACAAAAAAGCAAATATAAAATAAAATAAGAAACATAGTCGATACATAGTCTTGTTCGTTCTCGTGCTGTTAGGCTGCGTCAGACGTCTTAAAAAATCTAAAAATTAAGTTGCTGTCCCGTACATTTTCGGTTTTATATTAATACGCGTACGGTAGTGGACCGTTGTGACGTCATCGGCTTAGCTGTTGATATAAGTTGGCTCGTTGGAAGTAATATCTTTTACAACAAAATCCCAACAAAGTCGATAGTAATGGCAGCTAAAAAATTTCTTGTAAAATGGGCATCAAGGAACAAGTAGCGTTTGTTTTGATATAAACCAAACCAGAATGCAAATGGTCTGAACCGGGGGTGGTTTTGAGTTTGGTAAATTTCTACAAAATATGCTTAAAAATTTTGTTACTACAACAAAATACAAAAATACAGCTAATAAACAAACTGAAATATCTAAGAGCTTACTTCAGCAGCAATAGCAAAGTCAACGAAAAAAAATGCAGCTCAAGGTTATAAGATTTACCCAAACTGTTTGAGTCATCAAAAATTTAAACGTTATATTTTAAAACAATATTTTTTAAAGTTTGCTTCAGTCGTCTATTATTTGGCTTAAATTGTGCATTATTTATACATAAATCTTAATATCTAAATGTGACTAAACTTAAATTTCTGTATTAGATGCAACTAATAAATAATAATGTCCATTATTTCTAAAAATGTTACGCTTATATAAGTGTTTGCTAATTTTAATGTTTTTAAAACACTGTACTAATTATGCATTAATAAACATACTTTGTAAAATAATATTTAAAATTTCACACAATTTACATAAGTGTATTAATATATATATGATAGCCTGATTTGGTAGCTTTCAGTTGAGCAACTGAATAACACAATGAAGAGTTTACAGTTTAGTTTTATAATCTCGTACCTATGTTGTCGTTGCGTGCAGAGTGCGAACATTTTAGCGGTGTTTATGTTACCATCAATTAGTCACCAAGTGGTTTATCAAACCATCTGGAAGGAACTTTCTTTGAGAGGACACCAAGTAACGGTCTTAACTACAGATCCTTTAAACGACCCAAAGCTTACAAATCTAACTGAAATAGATATGGGATTTGCCTATGATAATATGAGTCAATATAATATTCAAGCAACACTTTACAAAGGTCTTCCGAAAAGTAAAGTAATTTCTAGCGTATACGAGATATACGAAATAGTCTCCGAGGCCGAGCTATCGCATCCTAGAGTTCAAGCATTCATACGGAACACAAGTAAAAAGTTTGATGTAATTTTTGTGGAATTCTTGCATCCTTTAATGTACGCATTAAGTGCAAAATTTAATTGTCCTATGATTGGGATATCCTCATTCGACATGTTTCTTCCTGGACACGATGCTGCTGGACATCCTTCACATCCTGTTCTGTATTCAGATTTCTTGCTACAATTTGTTCATAATCCAGGATTCTTCGATCGCTTCTATAATTTGTACTTTACTATGTGGATAAGGTACCATTACCATTATTATGTATTACCAAAGAATGATAAAATCGCAAGAAAATATGTTGATCGTAATATTCCCTACTTAGGTGACATAGAGAAAAACGTTAGCATAGTATTCTTAAACGTAAATCCTATATTTCATCGCATTAGACCCAACGTCCCAGCCGTTATCGAACTAGGAAATATTCGTACCAAAACAAATAATCCTCTACCAAAGGTATGTACAACTTCTATTACATTTATTACATTACATTTATTGCACCTAAATTATTGTAGGATTTGCAAAAAGAACTGGATGATGCAAGTGAAGGAGTAGTTTACCTGAGCCTGGGCTCAAACATAAAAAGTGTTAGTCTACCACCGAGAATTCGTCCAATTGTAATTGAAGCACTTTCGGACCTTCCGTATAAAGTCCTATGGAAATGGGAGAGCACATTCTTAATAGAGCAGCCCAAAAATCTTGTTATTAGAAAATGGTTCCCACAGCAAGCAGTACTGGGTAATACTTATGTTCAGCTTAACACAATCCCGTAATTGATTACCGTAAATTAAATGTACTATTGTATTGTAATTCTAAAGGACATCTCAACGTAAAGGTTTTTGTAACTCAGTGCGGCTTGCAATCTACGGAAGAATCAATTTTACATGGGGTTCCACTTGTAGCCATGCCTTTTATGGGAGATCAACTATTAAATGCTAAAAAAGTTGTCGAATTAGAACTAGGTCAATCGATAGAAATCGAAACAATTAGCAAAAACCAGTTGAAGAAGGCTATAATAGAAGTAGCAGAAAATCCCAAGTAAATATTATTTCAGTCTTTGCAAAAATTACAACTATTTTTACAGGTACAGTGGAAATATAAAGGAGATTTCAAAGTTGATCTCCGACATGCCAATGACGGGACTGGAAAAAGTACTGTGGTGGACGGAATACGTGATAAGACACAAAGGCGCGCGCCATTTGAGAAGCCCAGCCATCGATTTACCTTGGTATCAATATGTACTCCTGGATGTGATCGGTTTTATAGTAGCTGTTGTATTAATTGTAACATATACTGCGTACGTTTTTGTTTCAGTATGCATTAAAATCACTAGAGTAAAGTTAGTTGGCACAAAACTAAAAGTGGCATAGTAATACCTAACATTTTCTTAATATATATCTTTAAAGAATTGTTTCTCGGCAACTATTTTATAACAATATATCACACATTGATTTATATATTTATAGAAAAATGTAATTATAATGGCCATTATACAGTGGTCTTATATTTTCTTATTAACTTGACAAATCATATTTTAATTTGCTTAAATTTTGCATAGCATAAAAAAATGTAACTCTTATTATAACAAAATGTGTTTTTGTCTTTTCAGTTGTTATGCAATTGAAGCGTAAGCTAAATCAATATTTAATAAAGTGTTATTATATTTAAAATCTTTTGAAAAGTGATTGTACAATACACCTCTATAAAATCAAGAACATTTACTAATTCGACATTTCCCTTTTAATATCGGCATCCATCTAAATGTAATATCACGATATTTCTTCCAAGACAAAAATTTTCCAGATATTTTAATTAAAATGCAGTAAATGTTGATCTCAACATGTTCAATGCAAGTAAATAACTTAAATTTTGTTATTTTTGCAAGTCGTATAATATATAATCACTTTTTTAAAGCTTTTCACTGGGTACAATATTTTTAACCAGTATTACAATAACGTAGAAGTAATTTTGTAATAAAACTTATAGTTATTACCATACTGTAATAAAGAATTAGTAATTGAAACCGGTCTTAAGGTACCATCTTATTTTTCTACTTATTTCACAAGGTATTTTTTATGTTTTTCTAACTGAACTTTCTGAGCACTGAAAAGTATATTATTTATTTCTTCCTCCACATGATTCTCCTATAGCTTTACGCTAACACAGAGCTCGTACTTTTTCATTATATTTTGCTTATCTTTTAAACTCGATGTATTGTGTTTGTATCTCTTTCTCTCAATTCTTTATTCTTTATTCATTGAGATAACTTTTTCTTTTCTATTGAATGATATATTTACATCGCTACCACCGACTATTATAATATTTTTGGCACAATTATGAGAGTATAAGCTCAAGTTTTATAATCAACTTTAATTTTCTATAAATTTCCTACTGCTAAATCTGTAGTTATTTTCCTATAGTTTATTCTCTCAGAAAATAATACAGTATTTGCATTGCTACATAAAAAGAATAATGAAATCACTGGAGTGTGCAGTTATGTTAATGTTTTCTTTAAAAACCTATAGAACATTAATAACTATTAAAAAAACTATTTCCTTGAACTTTAGATAGAAGGTGGAACAATAGCTTAATTTGTAAAATATGTATTCTTTTCTTATAACTTATTTTTTTACTTATTATTTTACGAACTAAAACTAGCATTTTAATACCATAACTAAGTATAACTATTATATCAAACAAAATATTCTTCTTCTACTCTTATATAGGCTATTAGCCCGTTTTTAATCACACATTTCGTGTAGTACTATAAGCCATGTTGTGTGTACTCCGAGCAGATGGCTAGTCCAACCCGTTAGAAGAAGAAGAATGTACTTTACGACTGCCAAAGGTGTTTGTATGACTTGATGTTTGCCGTTGGTTTTGACCTGGGAATCGAGTCGAATAACAAAATATTCTGAGGATAATAATTTATCACAAAGAAAACATGAACAAACGCTACAAATAATATTTGATTTTATATTATTTACTGAAGCACGGTTCTAGCGAAATGCGAGAATTGTTTGGTTAAGTGTGCTTTACAATAATTTATATATTCCAAGTTAAATACAATTTTCAAGTCAACAGGAAAGGATAAAAGAGCTTATAAAACTACAACTAGAATATATTAATAGAACAGCAATAAACAAAGTAAGTTTAGTATAGTATTGTAGACACAAAACAGAAGGTTAAAAATGAGCTCTTAAATTATAAAAGCTTACTCAATAGCATTTTACCGAATAATTATAACTTAATATAGAAATCCATGGCGTTTTAGGAATAAGAGGAGAATAAAAATAAAATTTAATTTAAAAGCTGCACCGATTTAAGGGCCATGGTCCGACGGGTTGACCGACCTCTGACTTCTCTCGCGATACGATTAGGCACTCATATATAGGAAAAATCAAAACTAAATACTCAATTAAACAGTCAGGCTCAAAATTTTATTTCGTATAAAACACACCAACATTTACAAATCAGAACCAGATGACGGAGATTACGAAGGAGATTAGGGATAAATTAATAAAGTTAGAAGATAACGGTCGGATAACTGAGGAAAGGGAAATGGGGATAGAACCAAAGATAGATACAATACAGCCAGAACTAATAAAACTTAAAAATAGAAACCAAGAAAGAAACAGAGAACGAACAATCAAAAAATAAAATCTGCAGGCACGACAAGAAATAGAATTATTGGAAAGAGAATAAAGGAAAAAACTTTATAAAGAAAGCCAAAATCGAGAGCCTAGAAAATCAGCAATATAAGGTAAACAAAGTACTGAATAAAATGGAGTTAAAATTATACCAAAGAAAGACAGCGGATATTAGAAGAATAGGAAACAAGAAGAACAACAAAGATAGACCAATAACGATAAACTTAATAAAAGGAAATAAGAAAGCCGAAATGCTAAAGTTAATTTGAAAAATATAAATTGGAGAATAAGTGAGGATTATATTAAAGGAATGCAGATGCAAAGAAAACACTTATTAAAACACATAAAAAAATACAAAACAGCAATTTTATATAATAAGCTTATTGTAACCAGATCAGAATATATTATAAAAGACGCAGAAAAATAAAAAACCAAGAACAAAGTGTGTACAAAATGTAACAAACGTATACTCCAAAATTTAAAAAATCGAAAATGACAAGCGAAACAACTCTAACTGAAGAGGATTTAAGAAGGAAAAAATGAATGAAAATAACGAGAACAAACAGATACACACAAAATATAAAACCCGACTAACGAATAAAAAGAATGGAAAAACTAAAACAATTGAAACAAATGTTATTAATCATCTATTAGGTAAAGATATGAAAATAATAAAAGAAATAGAATGTAATATAAGATTATTAGAGCTAAGCAAACAAAAATAATAGAACAAGGAGTCAAAAGAATAGGAAATAAATACAGATTATATTACTCAGGCGTCATAAAATTTCGAATATTTAAAAGAAACTACCTAATGGATGAACGCAATTGACATAAGCAAGTTAGAGAATTAAGTGGTACAATGTATAACAATCTAAACAGCATAACGATAAATACAAAAGTGAAACTCTTATATCGATAGAAGGCAAACTAGATGATTGGAAGTATTATATAAACAATAATTTGAGGACGATATAGGCGACACACTAGTAAAGATATTAAGAATGACACTGTATTAGAGATAACAAAAAAATTGTAAAAATTTAATTTAATGTTTACTAAATGCCAAATAACAGACGACGTTGATAAAGAATAAAATGATATAGTAAATTTAATATAACAAACAGCAAACGAAAAGAGGAGTTAACATCTGAAATAAAGAACTGGAAGAAGCAATCAAGAACCAAAATAATGCGCACCAAAAATATTTATAAAAGAGAAACAAACATATAAGTACAAAATAAAAAGAAACATAACCAAAACACAAGTAGAGGGAGAAAGCTGGAAAAAATAAACATGGGTGTTAGAATAAGGTTTACACGGCCGCTAGCTCTTCGTTTATACACGTAAAGCCATAAAATATCTGAACAAAAGTAAAAAATAAAAAGCAAGAAATAACAATAGCTGGTTAGCACATTGCAATAACTTGTAGTATAATTAGAACCATTAAAATGAAGAAAGAACTAGGAAAACAACTGATGCACATAATAGATGGCATTACACTTGAATAACTGAACCAAACATCACAAATATCGAAATACCGCAAAGCACCGGGTTCTGACTATAAATACCGCTTTAATTATAAATGGGAATCTGTTACTAAAGTAAAGATATTTACATCTGATTAATCGTTACTGAAATACAAGGAAAGTATGCAGCATATGGCAGAAATATGGTACAGTCCAATATATAAAAGAGACAGCAGCAAATGCGAAAAGCTGCTGAAAAATATACCTATAATACTGGTTACAAAACATACCAAACTATGCGTTACGAAGAGGACGCTTCTGTGTAGATAGAGTATTTATACTACAGCAGATTGTAGAGAAAAGACGAGAATACGAATTGGAAATACATTTTACAGTTACAAAAATAGAAAAGCATCTGACTTTGTAGACAGGGGTATTATAGAGAAAATATATTTTTTTAAATATATACCAGATGTCATAAAAAATCCATATGAAAATACCTAGACAAAAATGGCTGAAGGAACAAGCTATAAGACCATACAACCAAGAAGTCAAACAGGGATAGAGCCTCTCATAAATGCACTATAAGAACCATTAATACATTTCAACTATCTAGGCTATGAAATCTCTTATAACTAAGATCAAGACACAAAAAATAAATTAAACAAATTTTAAACTATTTGTAGAAGAATATAAAGCATACTAAAAAACAAAACAAGAACAGAAGCCACTTAAATTATACAAAACCATTCCCACCCTTGCAATTTAATATCGAAACTAAGCCTGGGTCATAACAGAAATAAAATAAATAAAAATTCAATTCAAAAATTCTTATTATACGTATAAAGGGCTACTAGAAAAGATAGCATGCGAAACGAGCAAATCGGAGAAAACCAATATACATATACCATATATCTTTTTTTTAAATGCTATAAATAAAAAACTACTGAATATTTTTCCAATTTTTTTTTTATTTGAAAGTACAATCTTTCCGGTTAATAATGGAATAACTTCATTTATATGGCTGCCTTGGCTAGCCATGCCAGCAGCCTATACGATCGGTCCAATTTTTGAGTACATTTTCGATTGTACGCAGCTCTATTTCAGCTATGGCTGCACGAATGTTGTCCTTCAAAGCCTCAATTGTCTCTGGTTTGTCGGCGTAACACTTATCTTTGACGGCTCCCAACAAATAATAGTCCAACGGTGTCAAATTGCAGCTCCGAGGCGGCCAAACGACATCAGAATTTCGACTGATAATGCGATTTTCAAAGACAGTGCGCAAAAGATCGATTGTAACGTTGGCTGTGTGACACGGAGCGCCGACCTGTTGAAACCAAATGTCGCCAATATCTTCCTCTTCGATTTCTGTGAACAAAAATTCGTTCAACATGGCCCGCTAACGCTCACCATTGACTGGAACAGCCGCTCCTTGCTCATTTTCGAAGAAAAATGGCCCAATGATGCCTCTGGACCAAAATCCGCACCAAACAGTAATTCGTTGTGGGTGCATAGGCTTTTCTTTGATTGAGTGCGGGTTTTCTGTGCCCCAAATTCCACAATTTTGCTTGTTGACATACCCGCCGAGATGGAAATGAGCTTCATCTGAAAAGATGATTTTTCGCCCAAAATCTGCATTTTCTTCAAATCGACCCCAAGCCCATGAAGCGAAGCGAAAACGCATTGGATGGTCAGTTGGCTTCAATTGCTGAACCAATTGGACTTTGTACGGCGTCATACCAAGGCTTTTACGCAAAATTCGTCTCAATGATGTCTCCGAAGTGTCCAATTGTTGAAAACGACTGTGAACTGATGTTTCTGGCGATTCACGCACACTCTCGACAACAGCAGAGATATATTTTCGGGTGTACGCACTGTTTTTGGTTTTTCACGCGTTGGTTTATCAATAAGCATGCCAGTTTCTCTGACTTTTTTAACAAGATAAAGCACATACGGAGCTGACGGTGCCTCTTTTCTTCCCATTTCCGTACGTAATTTTCGCACACGTTCTGCAACATTACCATGATTTTCAAAGTAATGTCGCAATATTTCCCAGCGTTCTTCAAGCGTATACACAACCATTTTCGTTCAGCGGAAGGATAAAACTAATTTTCTGTCAAAAATGTCATGAACTAAGTGTTACCATTCACCGAATAACCGCTCGTTCAAAAAAAAAAACGTTAGGTGGCGGACCCTATATATTTATACTAGAAAATCCAGCCAGCTATGCTTGGCTGCTCTAGAGAATGCGAATGTTACGAACTTTCTGCAGCTATTTCTTTCGATGTTCTTCAAAAACTTCGCTGTCGCCTTGCTTTGTTATCTGCAAATTATAGTTATGTAACCATTGCGCTAGTACACGTGGAAGCTGCATAAATTTAGCATAACTTATTTTCAACGAACTTAAAAAGTTCGTTACTGAATTCTATGTCTGTCGGTCTGTCTGTCGCTGTCACAAAATTATGGATTTTTTAAAATTTTAAAATGGATTCTTAAAGAAAATTTTACGCTGATTTCAATAATGAAATCGAAAAATTCTAGTCGAATAGTTTTCGAGATATTCTACTAATTTCAAAATTTGACATTGCTTTTAAATGTGATTCTTATAGGAAATTTTACGCTGAATTCGAAAATGAAGAAAAATTTATATCGAATAATTTTCAGATATTCGATTTCGAATTTTCCGAAATTGAAATCAAAATCGAAAGGTTTTTTTAAGTTCGTTCTGGGATTGCTTACAGAGCAATCTCTTCGCCGGCCCCATGTTTTTGTTTTGTAACCACTTAAATATATTACTTCCCGAGTCGATTGTTATTTACATTGAAATTCATGTTTTTATTAAGTCTTTTTTTAATCAAGATTATTTGTAATATTTATATGAAAATATAAAGAAACTCAATTAGTACATGTTATTTAATACCGTCAAAATACGTATTAGTTGCATACATATTTTCTTATAACTTACTGAAAAGCCTGAATCTATAAAACAGTAAGCTATTTGTATTTAATTTCTTGACATTTTCCTTGATCAGGTCTCCTCTAAATGTACGTAATAATTGTTTATTCTATTGTTTCTTTTATTTCTTTTCACAGCACCGATTATATGAATATAGCATTGACTTGCTAATGTGCTTTATGTAAGGTTATTTATATTGTCATGGAGTTTTGAAATTTTAATAGTAAACTATTAAACATTATGTAAGTAATTTATTTGTTTTGTTTTAAGAACTTAAGTTGTGAAAACTATTATTCAATTTTGGACCCGTTCCTCTTTCCTTCTATTTTTCGGTTTTTCCACATTTCTTTTTCCTCGTGGTTTATACTTTGACTTTTGTTTCTAAATACGTTCTTCATTTATACTTTCTCTATGTATTCTACGTCTTTATCCGTTACAATATATAGGTCTTTCCAATTTTCTCGTTTTGCATGCTATTTTCTCTAGTAGCCCTTCATAAGTATAATAAGAATTTTGTTTCTAATGTTTGAATTTCTTTTTATTTTATTTCCTTTTTGACCCAAACCTCGTTTTCATATTAAATTGCAGGGGTAGGAATAGTTTTATAATTTAAGTAGCTGCCGTTATTGATTTGTTTCTAGTGAACTTTTTATTGTTCCACAAATAGTTTAAAATTTGTTTAGTTTGTTTTGTGACTTGATCTTAGTTATAAGAGATTCCAAAGCCTAGATAGTTGATTCTAAGAGTGCATTTTGAGGAACTGCGTCCTTGTTTGACTTCTTGGTTATATATTTGTATAGTTTGTTCCTTCAACTATTTTTATTTGGATATTTTTATATAGATTTTTTATGACTAGTTATATGTTAAAAAATTTTCTTTCTATAATGCTTCACAACTTTTTTCTGTCTACAAAATCAGATATCTTTCTATTTTTCTAAATCCAAAATATATTTCCAAATCGTATTCTGTAGTATAAATACTCTATCTATACAGGAGCGTCCTCTTTGTAATGCATTATGCTGGTCTATTAAAATAGTTTATTTTATTATCTGAATTCTTGCATTTCATAGTGTCGTATATATTTTGTAACCACTATTAGTAGGCTTATTCCTTAACAGCTTTTATATTTGCTTCTATGTCTCTTTTTCTATATATGGTCTATACCATAGTTTTCTGACATTTGCTGCATACTTTCCTTCTATTTCAGTAATGATTAATCATATGTAAATATCTTTACTTTAGTAACATATAACTAATTCGGTATTTATTCTGGCAGAGTGCTTTGGGATTTTCCGATACTTGTGGTGTTCGGTTACTCAATTGTGATGTCTTGTATTATATTGCATCAGTTGTTTTTCTAGTTCCTTCTTCATTTTAATGGCTCTCAATGTACCACAAATTATTGCAATGTTCCAGCCATTCCTCTTTTTCGGCTATTAATTCTTGCTTTTTATTTTTTACTCCTGTTTAGAAATTTTATGGCTTTACGTGTATAAACGAAGAGCTAGCGGCCGTGTAAACCTTATTCTAACACCCATGTTTATTTTTTCCAGCTTTCTCCGTGTACTTGTGTTTTAGTTGTGTTTCTTTTTATTTTGTTCTTATATGTTTGTTTCTCTTTTATAGATATTTTTGGTGCGCAATATTTTTAGTTTTGATTGCTTCTTCCAGTTCTTTATTCCAAATGTTAAGTCCTCTCTTCGTCTGCTGTATGTTATATTAAATTACTATGTTATTTTATTCTTTATCAACGTCGTCTGTTATTTGTCATTTTAGTAAACATTAATTTGTTTTTTTTATAATGTACGTATGCTCTTCTTTTCATTGTATAATATTTTGTTTATCGTGCTCGTGAATTCTAAACTTCCTTTCACCTTTTATGCATTACAAATTTGTTATACCAAGGTAATGGTCTGTGCTTAGTTCACATTCTCTATAAATTCTATTGTCTAAACTAATTTTCGCATTTGTTATCACATCATTTAATATAATTCTTATTTTTGCTTTTCAGATGTATTTGTAAGCGTCATTTTATAGAAGGTAGCATTACTCTGCCCAAAAATGATTTATTTCCCACTTTCGCATTTAAGTTTGCTACTACGATTAACTAAGTAATTGTTTTTATTTAGCGTGTCCATCTTTTTATTTAGTGTGTCGTAAATTTTCTGTATCTTTTGTGCGTTCTTCCACATTACTGTATACTTTGTTTATTGTCACATGTCGTCTATTTATTTTTAATTTAACGCTTCTTAGACATTTATTAATGTATTGCTAGCTTTGTACACCATCGAAGTGTTTTTTATGTATCAGGAAACTTCTGCTGTTGCTCTCGCTTCTTTATTTAAATCTTTGTATATCATCACATACTTTTGTAACTTTTAAATATTTTTTGTTTCTTTTTGATTTTGACGATAATCACTGTCACATCCTACTTTTGCCAAGTATTTTCTTTGTTTGTCAACTAGAAGATTTTACAGATTATTTTTGTCTCTTATTTTATTTTTATCACCTCGATTTATCTAGATGTAGCTTGTTTGCTGTTCTTTGTATGTCTTGTTGTTTCTTTGGGTGTAAATTTTTGCTTTTCCAGATTCCTAGGAGCTAGCCAATTTTCT
>JARFIY010000239.1:0-16499 GCA_036346155.1 Sinelater perroti | reverse complement strand
AAACTTAAGTATTTCTATTTTAAGCAGTTTATAGCAAAAATGTTTTTCGTATTTTAAAAATACCATTAATAAGATGAGCTCCATCGGTCATCATACATTATTTTATTCTGCTTCGACGATTTTCTAGTATTCTTCTAATTACTTTCACAAGAATATCTGCAGTTTTTTGCTCAAAGTCCCGAATGTTGACGGGTCTGAGTTTAAACACTGCAGTCTTAAGCTATCTCCGCAACCAGTAGTCGCAACAAGTTAAATCGGGCGAACGTGCAGGATAATAAACATCTCCGTAACATGAAACCCGATGCCCGGGAAACATTTCGTGCAACACATTTATTGGTGCCCTCACTTAGCTGTTCAGCGACAATCGTTTCTTATGGATGAAAGTCAAAGTCCGGGTATACAATTTACGAGAACTTTCATTCGATATTTGCAAAGCTCAGGCGTTCTTCCTGGATGAACAGTAAATTTTAATAAACTATTTTACAACTTTGATGTTCTTGGGAGTTCTTACTATATACACAGATTATATAATCTTTATAGTTCTGAACTAATTGTTGCTAGGAACTTTGCTATGATGAAGAATAGTTACCATATCTTAATCACAAAGTCGCCAATTTTAAGGAATTTTTCATTCACAAACTCATTATGTGCGTCAGGTTTCTTTGCCATACTTTTTACTGAACAAGAACAGGCAGAGCAACCGATGACTAAAAGTATGATACAGTGCTCCGCAATTTAACCAATTCTTAGGAAAAAAAAGGTTGTTGCGTAATGTTTGGAGAACAGTGGCGTACTAAATAGAAGTATAGATCCATGAAGCTTAAATATTAAAATAAGATGGTCTATTAACTGCTGCAAATATGCAAAAAGATATTTCCAATAATAAGCAGTACTAAGAAAATGACGCACCTTTGAACTATGAAAGTACCTTAAATTACAAAAATATTGTAACGATAATAGAATACAGAATTTTATTGCAAAAGACCCATAAAGTATAAGACTAAAAAATTCTTAAAAAATAATAAAAGAGAATGGAATTTAGAAAGAAGAAAATAAACAATATTTGTAAAAGAACAGATATGTCGAATAAATTCAACAATATTAAATATTTTGCTGTAAAAGCGTACATTTGGAATAAAGACTCTGCTTTGTTCGCATAGTGTTTTTCGGATTCGCTTTTACTTACACCTTGGTCTTCTTGGAGGAAGACCTCAAAGTCTGCGAACACTAGAAAATATTAATGCAGTAATACTTTCCATGCAATGTTATATTTCTGTATTTATTTGATTTGCTTATTGCTATTGTAGCAAATTGCAAATAAATGCCAATAAAGCAAAAAAAAAACACTTTCCATGTTGCAGTCTTAGAGGCAATCTTTGCGCAAACATGCCATTGCTCTTCACTTATATAGTCATACTGTACGACGGATTTTGTACCAAGACCTTCTTTGTCATCCATTTAAAATCGTTGTTCTACAAGAATGTGTGAAGTTGTGTTACACGACGAAGTTGTTTTCTTTGTCGACGAAGCGCATTTTCATTTGTCGGAATACGTTAATGAATAAAGCTTTCAGTATTGGGTAAATAACAACCTATGAGATATTTATGAAAGGCCTCTCCACAATTAGCGTGTTACAGTTAGGTATACGGTAAGTAACGATAGGGTCAATGGTTCTTACTTTTTTTTAAAAAAAAAGTTAATGTGTCACTGCCACAATTGATATGTGAAAATAATTTAACAGTTATTTGAACTGAAAATGTTAAGTTTTAACAACATTGTGTTAGAAGCCATAAAACAAGAGTAATCTTTACCGCGTAGTTCCACAACACTGTGACAATACATAGCTAGCCTACCCACTGGATCTTTTCCAATGTGATTTCTTCACATAGAGATGTTTCAAAACAGGGTTTAGAAACATTACCCTAAAATCCTTCAAGTTTTACGAATAACAATACGCCGATAAATGACGCATACTTCTCAACACATGTTAGAAAGAGTAATTTCAGAATAAAACTTCAATAGTGCATTGAACATTAAAGATTATGTTCTTTTTAAAGTACAGTGAAATAGAACTTTCAGTTCTGTATTTTTAACCTAAAGAAAGCTTTCTATAACTTTTACCATTTTTTATTAAACTTGATTGTAGTTCGGTTCGAGCGTTTAAAAAGTGGATGCGTTGGGATGTGCGCTGCGTTATCACGTTGTGAACGTTGGATCTGCGATTAAAAATTGGCTTTTGTACAGATAAGTACAAATATATACGCGGATCTACACAAATTTTATTTGTAGGTTGTTGCTGTTCGTGGCGACTAAGTAAACGCAAATTGCTGGATGGTTGAGGATGGAATCAATTCAGGCCATGCAGCCCGCCGGCCCTCACGGTGGAGCTATGGTAACAAATTTAAATTCAAACATAATATTGAATTCTAATTTCATACCAAATTATCTCCATTACGGAAATTAGTATCCACAGCAACAAGTATTACAAGTACCCAATTACTATGTACAACCGATTTACGTTTTAAATAATAGAAACACGTTGTCAGGTCTCGCTACATTTGTGAAACATACAAATCTTTAGATTATGAATCCACATTAAACACAAATGCAACATTTCTCAACTCCCAACACCCCTTCTGTGTGTACTGAACTGCAATCAAATTCGGAATCTGAAACATCTGTAAATGAAATTTCTTGGCAAGAAATAAGAAAAGAAAAATATCAAAAAAGAAACACAAAAAAATTATATTGTAACAAAAGCTGATGTTCATGTTACAAATAAATATGCACCACTAGCTTTACAAGAAGATCATGTGAAAATTATACAAAACCAAGCAGGCGGAAATAAAAGTCAAAAACAAAATACTCCAAAACCACCTCCTGTCTTTATCCACGGCGTTAGAAATTTCCCGGATATGCCTAAAAACCTCAATCTTGTCATTTCGTAAACAGAATATGACTGCAAAGCGATGGTAGATAATTCTATTAAAGTAAATGTTAAAACAACTGACACATACCGCACACTAATAAAACACCTGCAAACAAAAAATACACACCTATCAGTTGAAAGAAAATCGAGCGTATAGAGTCGTTATACGTAATCATCATCACTTAGTTCCCATTAAGGATATAAAGACAGAACTTACCGAAAAATGTTTTAACGTTAATAACATCTATAATATCAGGAATAGGAGCACTACTTTTTGTCGACTTAGCCGGCAGAAAATAATAAAGACATTTATAAACTCAAATACCTACACCATACAAGTATTGGTATAGAACCTCCAAGAAGAAAAACAGAATTAGTTCAGAGCTCACGTTGTCAGGCACACATAAATGCGGAGGTGCCCACAATACCACCACTTATATTAAAAGCAACAGAACTTTAGCAAAGTGTATCCTATGTGAGGGTCCGCATACGGCAAATTACAAAGGATGCACCGTCTACCAACTTGTAAGATTTCCACCACATACTGGAATCATCAGAAAAACTGCAGCTCCAACCTTAAATCCATTTCAATTTCCATCACTTTCTAATCAAATTCCTTTATATAATTCTCCAATTAACAAGCAGTATAGTCAATTCCTTAAATCCAACCCAAATCGTACACAAACATCAAATGAATCAATTTTCCTAAATTTCCTAGATAAGTTCAAAAATCTATTCTACCAGTTAATTCAGCAAAAAATATAATAGCACTGACCTAAATATGCTGACTACAGTTATAAACAAAATAGCATCATAATGGCGGAATTTCTAAGAACAGCTGTATGGAACTCCAATGGGCTCCAACAATACAGGGACGAAATTCAAATTTTCCTCAAAATAAATTGTATTGATATAATGCTTATCTCAGAATCTCACTACACAACAAGGACACATGTTAAAATACCAACATATTTAATTTATCATACAGAACATCCTGATGGAACAGCCCACGGTGGTACTGCAATCTTAATCAAGGGAAACATAACGCACCATGAACTTTCACAATTAAAAACAGATCGTTTTCAAGCCACAACCATTGAAGTCAATAAGTTACCACGACCATTGGTTATGTCAGCGGTATACTGTCTGCCAAAACACAAGATCGATAGGATTCAGTTTTATCAGTTTCTGTATACACTTGGATCTTTGTTTATAGCGGGTGGTGACTTCAATTCTACGCATACCCATTGTAGTTCACGGTTGGTTACTCCCAAATGAAGGCAACTTTATGAATGCATAAGTAAAAACAACTTTGGGTTTCTCTCCTCAGAGTAGCCCACTTATTGGCCAACCGACCTCAACAGTGCCCGATTTGCTGGATTTTTGCGTCACAATCGGTATATCATCAAATTATACCTCTGTAGAATAAAATTATGATCTCTCTTCGGACCATTCAGCCATTATTGTGACAATTAGTTCTTTGGTAATTATAAAAGAACGTAGTAGTATGTCATATAATAAAGAGACAAATTGGGATACCTTTCGAAACTACATTTAAGTAAACGTAAACCTAAAAATTAAAATAAAAGATTCAGATGAGTTAGATGGAGCTACAAATTATTTAACTGAAATCATACAAGAAGCGGCTAAGCATTCCAACCCCCCCCCCTCCCAACTAAAACAGACCAAAATATAATTGACATTCCCATTGAAATCAAGAAATTAATAGCAGAAAAAAGAAGATTAATGTCTACTTGCCAAAGAACACGTAACTCAACGAATAGAAACAAATTCAACAGATTAACAAACAACTTAAAAGCTAAGTTAAAGAAATTCCGAAATGATAAATTTAATGCTATATATCTCTACGCTATCCAAAAATGACTATACAATTTGACGAGAGACTATAGGATTTAAAAGACCACAAACTACAATCCCTCCAATTCGAACTGAAACAAGGGAATGGGCCAGATCTGACGAAGGGAAAGCTAACACTTCTGCACATCATTTTAAAAAGTCTTCACTCCTCACTCTCCAGACACAAATAAAGAAATTGAGGACTACCTTGACTTAGCACTACAGCTTAGCCTTCCAATTTCACCAATTTCGTCGCATGAAGTCAAAAAAGAAATAAATATGCTAGCAAAAAATAAAGCACCGGGAACTGATAAAATAACAGAGCAAATACTGAAAGAGCTTCACAAAAAAAGGGGTAATGGTAATTACTACAATATTTAATGCGGTATTCCGCTTTTTCTACTGGCCCAAGAAATTTAAAATGACAGAAATTATATTAGTACTGAAACCTGGAAAGCCACCGAATAAAGTCTCATCCTACCGACGTATAAGTCTTTTGCCAATTTTATCCAAATTTCTAGAAAAACTTCTCCTCCAAAAAATACGTGCAGAACATAAAGAAGAAAATTGGATACCTAACCATCAATCAAAATAAACAAAACTTTTGAAGAAAGAAAATATTTTTCAGCACTATTTTTTGATATTGTTCAAGCGTTCGACAAGGTGTGCCACACAGGACTTTTATGTAAAATCAAAACAGTACTTTCCCTCAAATACTTCCTGCTCCTGGAATCCTACCTGACAAAGCGTAGTTTCCATGTTCGTTATAGTAATGCAACGTAAAATCTATGCAGTATCAATTCAGGCGTTCCTCAGGGAAGCGTGCTAGATCCCATGCTATATATACTGTACACCGCTGATATACCCAAGATGGAAGATACATTAATTGGAACCTTCGCAGATGACACGGCCATATTAGCAACTGACAACGACCCTATGGTACCCAGCCAATTGCTCCAGAGATATATCTACTTACTTGAAATTTGACTAATAAAATAGAAAATTAAAGTAAATGAGACAAAGACAGTAAACGTAACATTCACATTAAGACGTCAACAATGCGCCCAGATTACGAACAACAACTCATTGATACCACAAGTCACAGAAACCAAATATCTAGGGATGCACCTAGATTCCAGGCTAACTTGGAAGACATACATAATTAAACATGGGGCCGGCGAAGAGATTGCTCTGTAAGCAATCCCAGGACGAACTTGAAAAGACTTTTCGAAATTCGAAATCGAATATCTCGAAAATTATACGACTTAGAATTTTTTCGACTTCATTTTCGAATTCAGCGTAAAATTTCCTATAAGCATCACATTTAAAATCGTAATGTCGAAAATTTTTCCGAAATTCGAAGTCGAATATCTCGAAACTTATTCGAGATAGAAATGTTTTAATTTCGAATTAGAAATCAGCGTAAAATTTCATATAAGAATCCATTTTCAAATTTAAAAAAATCCATAATGTTGTGACAGCGACAGACAGACCGACAGACCGACAGACCGACAGACCGACAGACCGACAGACATATAGAATTCAGTAACGAACTTTTTAAGTTCGTTGAAAATCAGGTATGAACATCACACGACTTACCTTATCCTATTATTATATATTATACCGGGTCCATCGTCTCGGCCCTGCGCTGCTCCCGTCTAAAAATTTGTTATTTTAAAAAAGGACGAAGCGCGAGTCCAACACTCGAAAGCTGATTAAAATAAACAGTACAAGACAATAATTGACTCGTACTTAAAATTTTGCTACGTCATTGAAGATAACAGTGCGAGCTCAGCCGCACGGCCTTCCCCATTATCGCCTGCGTACTCTCTCCTAGCAGCCAAGCCCCCCCCCCCAACCTACCGCAGTCGGCCATGAAGCTCTCCGAGCGAGCTGTGATTGGTCCGTTTAATTAATTTTTAATCGGTTATGACTTATTTATTTGACCTCGGATCAAAAAATTTCATTGTAATTTTTTGTATATTTTTGATTTACAAGGATGTAGTCTATTTGATTTCTAACAGTCGTTATAGCATCAGAAGATATGACTAATATAAAAGATAAAATAAAGTAATTAAACGATACAATGGAAAAAATTAAAAAAGAAACGTTGAAGAAAGGTGAAACAAACAAAAGAAAACAGTGGATGATTGATAAAATCTTGCAACTGATGGAAAAGAAGAAGATATTAAAGAGAAATGTGAAGAAATAGAAGCTCTTTAAAAGAAACACGACAACTTTAATGTAGATTGAAAACTATAGTAATTGATAAGGAAGAAATCAAAAACATCTAAAAACTATACATTAAACAACTTTTTTAAGATGAAAAACCAGAACCACCCGAAATAAAACTGGACTAAATAACTTAGCTGCAGAAGTTCCAGGTCCAGATAATTTCCAAGTTGAACTATTAAAACAAAAGGACGACGAGAGAATCAAATGGTTAACCGAGATATTCAATCTTATATACAACACGGGTTCTATCCCGTCGGAAATGGCAGAAGTCGGAGTTCATAACTATATCAAAAAAGTTGGAAGCCAACAATTGCGAGGAATATAAAACAATAAGCCTTATAAGCTATTGAAAATATTTTTAAAAATCATACACAGAGGAATTTACAAAACGTGCGAAGAAAGGATAGTACCCACGCAATTTCGATTTAGAGTTGGAACCAAAGAACCTTTTTTTAGTGTACAAATTCTATTCGAGAGATGCAGAGATATGAACTGTAAAATCCATGCTTGTTTCGTAGACTATAGAAAAGCGTTTGATAGAGTCCAGCATCACAAACTAATAGAAATTTTGAAAAGTGCGGGTATAGATGACAAAGACCTAAGGATAATAATAAACTTATATTGGAATCAGATAGTCAGTGTACGAGTGGAAAAAGATCAGAGGGAGGCGGTTAAAATTTTGCGTGGACGAAGACAAGGATGTGTACTGTCGCCACTGCTATTCAACACTTATTTAGAACATATATTTAGAGAAGCCCTAGAAAATTCACAAGAAGGAATGCTCGTAAACGGACAGCGCTTAAATAAAGTTAGATACGCTGATGATACTGTAATATTTACCGATAATATGCAAGAACTGAAACAACTAATGAATAGATTAACAGATAGTAGCTACCCATACAGAGTGGATATAACTAAATATATGACCATAGACAAAAACAACGTTCCTACCCGACAACTAAGATTAGATAGTAGAACAATTAAAATTGTCCACAAATACACGTATCTAGGTACTATTATTAATGACCAATGAGACATTTCTCTAAAAGTTAAATGTCGAATAGAAATGAGCAAAAATGTATTTATTAAAATGTCATCAGTATTTGAAAGTCGAGAACTAACCATGAATACAATACTCAGAATGCTGCACGGCTGTGAGTTTTCAGTATTATTATACGGAGCGGAAACAGAAACACTGACAGAAGCAACGACGAAAGAGAACGAAGCATTCTACATGTGGCTTTATAGAAGAATGCTAAGGGTATCATAGACCGACCATGTAGCGGACATTGAAATTCTAAGAAGAATGTCAAAAGGAAATCTTGAATACAATTAACACAAAAAATTGCAATACCTAGGCCACATCATGCAAAACGAAAACATATAATCTCTTGTAGGGCAAAGTAAAAGGAAAGAAAAGTTCTGGCAGGAGAAGAATCTGATGGTTGAAAAATTTAAGGACCTGGTTCTCCATGACAACCATTGGAGTATTCCGAGTAGCAGTAAATAAAATCAGATTATCCAACATCTGGAACAGATAGTCGCCTGAAGAAGAAAGAGAAGACATATAACAATAACATAGTATACAGTTGCAATATCGGCGTGTAGTTTATTTGGTATTTTTTAATCTGAAAAGTGAGAAAATTAAAAAATGTTTTTGGGGATTCAAAAATAGAAGCGAATAAAACTAAATTTGTGGAGACAGAAAGAAACAATAAATAGGAAGGGCAAGTCTTCTAATAGCAGCTAGAGGAGAAAAGCAATAAATAAAAGATTAACCAAAAGAAGTAGAAATTATAATAGACCCAAGAAAATTTATTTACAAAACAAGTATATGCCTGACATTTCTGTAAACTTGTAAAATTTTGTAAATCTTTAATAAACCAGATATATTCTGAAAGTATCAAACCGATGTTAATAGAGTAGAAGCAGTTTAGGCGGCCGAGATGCAACCTGGTTGAAATTAAACAGTGTGAGAGCTAGAAAACGTGCTGGAGATTTCAAAAACTGTAAAATTTTGAGACAAAATTTTGCCTTAAAACTTGTCGCAACAAAATTTATTTGTAGCTACTGTTACCAAAGCAAAACAATTTCTCCTGCGACTTGTGTCTCTTCCCAAAACTAAAATCACTCTTAAAAGAAACCAGTTGTTAGATCGTCGACTAGATTGAGGCTGCAGATTGTTTGCAAACAAGCTTAAGAGAATTACGTGGAATCTTTAGATGTTAATTATGACTTCATCTGACGCTATGGACAACGTTTCATGTATTTTCTACCATTTTTGCTCAATAGATGTGTTTATATTGCAATTGTAATTTTTTGTGTTAATGATTCGATACTTAATACTCGAGACTATGTGTTATGGATTTATAAATAAATTTGAAAGCTTAACCACAAAGGAATAAAAAAAAAAGAATTTGGAAAAGAGCATTTAAGCTTTCAGTCTTCTCGGAAAAACAAGTCGTCGACCAATAAAGAAAATAGTAGATTAAGGCAGAAGTAGTAAAATACCACACAAAAAAAGCCGTTTAAGTTTTAAACCTCTAATAATTTCTAAGTCCGTTAATTAAATGGAAGAGCGTATAATAATAACCAAGGTAATATATCAATAAACTCA
Organism: Sinelater perroti; assembly: GCA_036346155.1. Taxonomy (NCBI): domain Eukaryota; kingdom Metazoa; phylum Arthropoda; class Insecta; order Coleoptera; family Elateridae; genus Sinelater; species Sinelater perroti. Next base: position 6,861 of record JARFIY010000239.1, on the reverse strand, counting down.
AAAGGAGAAATTCTTATCACAATTGAAGATAAAATAAAAGAATGGAAAAATTATACATACAATCTTTTCAAAGATGACAAAGGTGTTAAACCAAATACAAATGTAAACAAAGACAATATCCTAGAAATAACAAAGAATGAAATTGTACAAGCAATAAAATCATCACAAACAGGAAAAGCCTTAGGACCAGATGAGGTACCTACTGAAATTATGAAACTGATAAAAGATGAAAATATCCCAATACTAGGAGATCTTTTCAATTGTATATATAAAAGCGGGACAATTCCAAAAGACTGGTTACACTCTGTGTTTGTAACATTGCCAAAAATTAATAAACCAAAACAGTGTAAAGATTTTCGAACAATAAGTTTAATGAGTCATGTTCTCAAAATATTCTTAAAAATCATACATCGCAGGATCTACAAGAAATGTGAAGAACGACTAACAGAACATCAGTTCGGTTTCAGGGATGGATTGGGTACACGCGAACCTTTATTGTTTATGCGAATTTTATTAGAAAGATGCCGTGATGTAAATAAAGATGCATATCTGCTCTTTATTGACTACGAAAAGCTTTTGACAAAGTCAAACATGATAAACTTCTTGAAGTATTGACTGCGATACAACTAGATCAAGCTGATATTCGTGTAATAACCAATTTATACTGGCACCAAACTGCAGGTGTAAGAGTTGATGGACACAGTACGGAAGAAATGGACATTCTGCGCGGAGTAAGACAGGGATGTGTTATCACCCTTACTTTTCAACTTGTATTCAGAAGAGATTTTTAGACAAGCTTTTGACAATTCTGATGATGGAATACTATTAAATGGAGAACGAATAACCTCAATAAGATATGCCGATGATACGGTTTTAATGTCTGAATCAGCTCAAGGATTGCAAAGAATGCTGGACCAGATATCAGTCATTAGTCAAGATTTCGGTCTCTCCATAAACACAACAAAAACAAAATCAATGGTGATCAGCAGAAATCCTCAAGCAACGCAAATAGTACTCGGCATAACAATAGAATAATTGAAAACGTATCTCAATATCGTTACCTGGGCTCATGGATAAACGATCAGTGTAATTGTCTGCAAGAAATCAAGGTGAGAATAGAAATGGCCCGCTCAGCATTTATGAAAGTGAAAGCAACATTATGCTCTCACGAGATACATCTACAGATATGTATCAGACTATTACGCTGCTATGTGTACTCTGTGCTGTTTTATGGTGCTGAAACGTGGACATTATCGAAGGATGCCCTTAAAAGAGTAGAGGCTTTTGAAATGTGGACATACAGAAGAATGCTTAGGGTTCCATGGATCCACAGAGTGAGTAACAAGGAAATTTTGAAAAGGATGCAAAAAGAAACAGAATGTATTGAGAAAATAAAAACAAATAAACTGCAATACCTTGGCCACATTATGAGAAATACTAAATATCGGTTATTGCAACTAGCACTACAAGGCAAGATTAACGGCTGACGCCCACCAGGTCGCAGACGTATATGTTGCCTGAGAAATCTAAGAGATTGGTATAAACTGACATCATCACAACTGTTTAGAATTGCAGTATCCCGAATCATGATCGCAAACACTCTTTCCCGAAGAGTACGCACTTAAAGAAGAAGAAGAAGAATTTCTAGTGATGAATACCTAACAAGTGTCGCATTCCTCAAATTCAAAAACCGCATTTAGAAGTAGAGCTTGAAGATCAGTCGCAACTTTTAAAATACATAAAGACTTAAAAATATATAAAGTCTTTAAAGTGTACAAAAAATTTTGTGGTTTATAAATAGCCAATGAGGTACAACAACTGATAATATACAAAAGCAAATATGTTCGCTACACTGCAATTCTAACACGATTACTGAATACATCTTTTTTATTGTTGCTTTATAAAGGGTGATCTAAATTAAACTTCAGAAAATTCTTCCCTTATAACACACAAAATATTGGAACAATTTAAATAACTTACCAGGTGCAAATGAAACATGGTGCTTTCCTATATTGGATCTATTTCATCAACTGTTTCTGTTTACATAAACTCTTTCTTTCAAATACCCCCAGAGTAAAACGTCTAATGCGGTTGAATCGCAAGACCGCGGTGGCCCAATCGACGTCACCCTTCTGCTAGATAACATGACCAGAAAATTTGGTTTGGTGTGAAGTTAGCATCTTACGTACTGTGTGAAAAAAATATTATTTGGCAACTGTTGATAGCCTATACCACAGTAACGACATTGTCAGCTTCGTTCTCAAAAAGTACTGGCTTCTCGAGCCCACAATGCCCACCAAACAGTGCATGTTTGTGGATGCATTGATTTATTGTAAATAACTTGGATTGCCACTAGCCCAAATACGACAATTTTGACGATTTAAAAAATGGGTTTTATCGTTCAATATAATTTTTTTGCAAAAAGCAAAATCAACTGCTATATTCTTTAAAATTCAGTTCACAGATATATAGTGTTTTTAGTGGTCTTTGATGTATGTTTAGATATTATTCCAACGTCTACAGAACGCAAATGATATGTATTTGATTTTTGCTGTTCTATTTGGATTAATAATAAAAAAATACTGTACTCTTTATTAACAGTTTTCTGAGGGCATAAAATGTGTTATGCTACGATAACGTTTATTAAAAGTAAAAAAAAACAAATGCGTCTAACAATAACCTATACTCTGTATGTGCCTTGTCTTATCTACATATTCTTTCTACTGCAACTCTCTCTATGATGTTTTATCTCTTATGCATTAAATGACTTACAATTTGTTACTTGTTCTGATAAAAATTTAGGATAAATATCTAATACAGTAACAAATAACTATTAAAAAAATTTAATTAGTCATATGTTGATTGCAAGTCAAAACATTTTGGTGTAAAAATTTTCAGCACAGCGCAAAACTAATTTTTTTTAGTAATATTTATGATTGCATGTTGGATAGTTACTTAACTAGGTCATTGTTTGATAGTTAGCAAACAGAAAAAGGCTAGAATTCGTTAGTCATTCAAGGTTTAGAAGAGCTACCAAAAATTTTCAAATTTGTAAACTTAATAGGAACGCAGTGATTGATGTCAAAAGTGAAAGGACTAGAAAGACGAACAAGCCAACGGAACCGCAGAACATAATTGTGCATCATGTTTTGAAAAAGTTAGAGCCGGGCATCGAGTCACTTTACAAAATCTCAAGAAAAATTATCAGGTAGGGAATTGAAGATCGAAAACGTCTTCTACAAGAAATTGCCTTTTATAAACAAGCACAAACATGCAAGCTTTAATTTGCACGCCGAAAGTTGATTGCTGGAACTGATTTTAAGACTTGGATTTTCTCAAAAGCAAAGCGGTTCAACTGGGACAAACCAAATAATTTGGGCTGATATGGTGCCGAAAATGCATCAAAAGAGAGGTGGCAGCATTATGATTCCAAGTAAATATAATTTTCTAATTTAAGTAAGCAAACTTGCCATGAAATTCTCGTATAACATAACTTTATAATTTTAAGTAGTTTAAAGTAGTATAAAGTTGCTGATCGGATTTTTCTACCGAGTTCTTTTTTTTGTAGCGAGTTGCAAGCTAAAGTCAACGAATTAAGTCAGAGCATACAGCGTTTCTTGAAATTTATAAATTAGCCATCTGAAACTTTTAGTAGTCCTACAAAAAATAACATGAGACAAAGCAAGAATATATTTGAAAACGTTCGGTGTCTAGCGTACCATATAATTTAGCCCCCTGTTTATGCTATATTTTGCATTATTCAGTAAATACAATATACTCTCAGAGAATTATCAGAGTCCAATAACTACTCTCAAAACGAAGACAGGAGAATACACCAACACTGGGAAGGAAACAACGGAAGAATTACTCTCTTTACTTAAAAAGTGTTCCAAGTAAGCGTCTAGGTATAATTAGCAGGGCGCAAAGAAAATGATAGATACAGAGAAAATAAAATGTGCAATTAACTCATTCAAATCTTACAAATCGAGAGGAACGACCTTCTGTACCATAACATGTACGATATACTTAGAACAAGTCTTGTTCTGTGATACATACCAAAGCCTTGAAAATTAAATTTACGTGTCTATCGAAAACTAGAAAAATAGGACAATACGAGGCTAAAGCTCTATGACCAATTAGTTTGATGTCCTTTGTACCAAAGACGCTATTAAAACTATTTGGTGTACATATCAGAAATGGTCTAAATGCTAACTGCACCTTTACACTACGACCAGTACCCATACAAGGCAAGAATATCTGCAGTAACAGCATTGCATCTATTTATTATAAGAGTGGAGAATGCTATAGAAAACAAAGGGATGTTTTTAGCTGCCGTTTTGGATATTAACGAAACGTATGATAATACATCTTTAGATTCAATCATAAGGGTTGAGGATTAAAGGACTCGATGAAATAAGCAGGTGGACGCTCAAAGAAAGACTAACATACATATCCCTGATGGGCGAAACAATAATCGATCGGGTTGCAAGAGAATATCTGCAAGAGGACATTTTTGCCTCCGCTACTGTGGAACCTTGAATTGATGAGCTGTTAAAAACACTCAAATGTAAAGGAAACAGACCACTGGATTATGCAGTTGCGTTGGTCATACTATCCCTGCGAATATTTAACACTTCAGTTATAGAGCGCATTCAAAGAGTCCTAAATCTGGTTCGAAGCTGGACAGATGCAAAGGTTCTATATGTATAAGTCCCTCCAAATCTACTAAAGTAGCATTTAGAGAGACTGAGACCCACTAGAAGATTAGTTGTAGAAATAAAGTTAACCGAATCAAAAGAATAGCGGAAGCGACACTAGTGTTAGCCAGACGGAAAAGTATGAGATCTAAAATGAAAAATGATGTATTAAAATATATGCAGCTTTGGTATAGTGTATAAAAATAATGCCAAAAGTCGCTATAATCCTACTAAGTAAAATACAAAAATTTGGTTGTTGGGGAATAACGGATATTATAAAAACAATGCCTATACCGGCAATAGAGACACTGATAAATCTCTTCCCTATTTACTTTGAAGTCAGGAGTAGCTTTTTATAAACTGTGCAAAGTACCCATTCGCAAAGAATCTATAAAAGTAAAATATATAGGTGGAGTCAGGTTGAATATGACAGCATACCATATGATAACATAAGTTTTGATGTTAATGTTATTGATAGAAATAAATTTATAAACGAAATACGTATCAGGGCTTGGAAAAATGATCTGATATATAAATAGGTCGAAAGCAGGCATATACTAGGAAAGGAGAAACTTGCAGTTAAGTTTTCACTAAGAAAATATACGTTTGTTTTTTAAGCCGAGATATTTGCTATGCTAAAATGCGTTAGGCAAAATAATTTTAGCACTTATCCAAATCAGTTAGGCATTTCTGAAGGCATTAAAGAATCCCAAAGTAACATTTAGACTGGTAGAGTCCATGTATGGTCTATCTTCTATGCGGCGGATGGAATAATAGCTGGATGCTATGCCCACAGTCGATCGAAATAGTGAAATGCTACTGCAATTAAACCAGATATTTTAAATCTACCATTTGTTTTTCTCTTTAGCTTCCTCTGCATTATGAGTTGGAGCAGTGCACATTTCGACTTTTCTTTATATAGTCTAAGTACTCGAACTTTCTCTTTTTTATTGTATACATAGTTTCACATTCCTACTTCATCCTCTGCAAAAAAATGTTATTAGTTATTCTTTCGGTCCAAACGATACGCCACATTCTGCGGTAACACCATATTTCAAATATTTGTAACTTATCCAAGTGATTCTTCTTAAGCGTTAAAGCCTCTACCCCATAAAGCAAAACACAAGCGAACACAAACAACAAGTTTGTGGGTACCAATTCACTGCAGAATTGCAGGCAACGAAATATCTGGTGGGTCAACACAAGCAGCATTTTCAACTCCCCTGAACCGGTGATGAAATACGAAGCCGGAAGAAAAAATGAGTGAGAAAATAACTAAATAAATTTTGGAAAATGTATAAGACATGGAAAATTATTCATAAACGAACTGAATACTTGTTAGTACAAAGCAGGAATTAGTTACAAACTGGAATACTAAAATGGGTGCTCTAAAAAAGTGAGAGAAGTACAATAAGTCTATGAGGCTGCATTGGTACCGTGAGCAGAGGTCAAACTGCTCTGGAAAAATACACTACTGATTTGACCATGTTTAGTTGAATTCGGAAAACAAATAAAAAAGTAAAATTTATTTTTTATTAAACTAAATAAAAAATATATTTATATAAACTCACGCTGCGTTTTGTGCCACAACAGTTAAATTTTGCTTGTATTAGTGTGCATTTTTCTATGTCTAATGGCTGCAGCACACAATTTTAGCAATGGTTCTATTGCTTTAGTTAGAGTTGCTGGATCAGTTCTTGTTCAGGCTTCTTGTGATTCTTATCACAGCATTCTGGCAAAGTTTGAAGCAAATTGTCGCATTTCCCTATAGATTTCATCTCATAGAATTTCTTTGTAATTTATTGTTGTCACTTTATATTTTTTATTTTCATCTATTTTTCTATTCATTCTAAACACTCCTGCTTTATTATTATAGTGTGCTTTGGGTTGTTATGGTAGTAAAACACTAAATTGTCACCAATTATGTTTGCTATAGAAAATGGCATTATTCTTTTAATATTCCGATAACCCAACTTTCTTAAGGTCTCTCTAAAAAAACTAATCTACAAAAAAACATTGTAGTTGTTCAAATAGTAAGGAAGTGTTAAACGCTATTCTTGAAGTGTAATTTAATCATAAATACGTGCAAAACGTAAAAGTACAACGTCCGAAAATGCAATTGTACTCCATTCGGTAAGATAATAACGTAATTATTGTGCAACAG
>JARFIY010000238.1:10000000-10241312 GCA_036346155.1 Sinelater perroti | reverse complement strand
AACAAAAGTGCAAAAATTAAAAAAAAAGTCGAAAGTAAAAAATAAGAAAGTAAAATGGCGTATATTACAGCATGCATTAACATTTGTCAATAGTATGAAATGAAAATAGAAACAGTAAAAGTAATGGGCACCAAAAAATATCTGAAATGCACTATATGTCCAAAAGTATCAAGACACCTATCTGGCGAAATATAAATAAACTAATAAAAGGCCGATCACAAGAAATTTCTAAAAATCCAAAAGAAAAATCAAAGTTATGCCGCATTCACCTACTAACGACAGGTCTGTCCCAAAAAACTATAAAACTGCAAAAATTTAACTATGTGTGTGTGTTTGTTTGCTTATAAATTTGTAACTAACATTGCAACTCCTCCTATAGTTATGAACTGATATCAAAGGTCAATATCTCATTCGAACTGGTTTTTTTGTCAAAACTCGCATAAAGGTTTTAGATTTTCGATTTATGTCACGGTTGACCTTTTATAAGTCAAAACATAAATTGTCATGAAGTAATTTGACAGCTTGCGCCAACTGTCAATTCTTGCCGTTAGTAGGCGTGTGCGGCACAACTTTGACTTAGTTTACTAGTTTTTTTATAAAGAAAATACCAATATTATTAAAATGTTAAGTGATAAAAACGCACAATTTCACACCTATAGAGGTAAAACAATAAAACTTTTGCGTGTTACTGAAAATTGTCGACTATTCAATGGATACGAATAAAATAACGTAGAATGGAAGCTCTGATCAATATAGTCACATATGTGTGGAGGATTAAGTAACAAAGCATTAATGTACGCTTATCAATGTTTTTCATAGATTTGCTACAAAACGACAAGTAAATTTACAAAATAAAGTTGCTAATAAATATCAATCAGGTCAAACAAAAATTTTTGTATAAAATATGCCACCTATTGGAATTTACTTACCTTTGGATTGCTTCAAAAAAACAAAGAACAATTAAGTTCAATACATAAAGTGCAATGAAAACCACGCTGAAAATCATAAAGAGTGTATCATATATAAACCTACAACGAAAGCTCTATCCGCAATTAAAAGTAAAATAAAACAACAGAATAGTGACATAATAAAATTAAAAGATATGATGAAAGATCGGGTAGCGAATAGGTACTTCTTTGCGATCCCGGTAAAGGACAGACCTATTTCAGGGGGTGGCGACCCTGCCTACGTGAGCTCTTGATTATCCTCCGCCTCCTATAACAGGAGGAAATCAAGTCCCTACCCAAAGTCCTATCATACCTAACAAAATTTACCGTACCTTATCCTAAACCAACTCACCAACCCGCATGGCAAGCGTGGTGTTTTAATGCCAAAATACCTTTCATGATGATATTAAACACTAAGGAAAGACCCTGAGTCCCCGGCGGTCCGCTTATCCCCGACCATGGCGGCGGTCGGATAATGAGGCAGACCAGGGGTGCTAAGAATCCCCGGGTTAGGACAGGCTGCCAAAAAATAACTGAACTAATGATTGGAACCATAAATACCAGAACACTACTACACGATCAACACATATATGAACTGGAGCATGAACTAACTAAAATAAAGTGGGATATTATTGGATTATCCGAAATAAGGCGCAGAGGAGAAGAACGTATAATACTCGAATCAGGTAACTTATTGTATTATCGAGGATCAGAAAACGAAAGCCAACGTGGGGTAGGTTTTATGACCAATAAAAACTAATACACAATATAACCAGGATAGATAGCGAAACAGATAGAGTCGCATCAGTAACAATACAAATATCAAATAAACACAAATTAAAAATAATAGAATGTTATGCCCCAACAACTGCCCACGATGATGAAGAAATGGAAAGCTTCTACGAATGCATCAATGGTAATCTATCCAAAGAAAATACTAATTATACCCTCATCATAGGCGATTTTAATTCAAATCTAGGCAATAAACAAGAAGAAAACGAAGAATATATAGGACCCTACAGTTTTGATGAAAGGAACGAGCGCGGAACAATGATGCTTGAATTTTAACACGCCACAAGATCTATGCAATGAATTCATTTTTCAAAAGAAAAACAACGTAAATGGACGTGGATATCTCCGGACACCCGAACAAAGAACGAAATAGACTATATTCTCTCAAAGGATAAGCATATAGTAAAAGATGTAACAACGCTAAATTCTTTTAACATAGGCAGTGATCATAGAATGGTTAGAGCTAAAATAAATATTAATAGCAAAATAACAAAAAAGAAAAGAAAAGAAAAATATAATCTACCAGACACTCAACGATTATTGGAGAAAACGGACGAATATCAGCAAGATCTACAAAATGCACTGCAACAAATAGAAGAGACATGGAATAGTAAAAACTTAGATGATCAAAGTACCATACTGAACGAAATAATGAAAGATACCGCTGATAAAGTTGCACCAAGGAAAAACAAAAAGTAGAGAAACTAAAGCAAACAACTAAGATTAAAATAGAACAAAAGAGAAAGTTATTTAGAGAAGGTAAATATGACGAATTTAGAGAAATGGCTAAAGAAACGAGAAGATTAGTAAGAAAGGATCTCGAAAACTACTATGAAATAGAAGTAGAAAAATAATAGAAAATAACAGGGATTGAAAAGCTTAAGAAGTAATAGAAAACAACAAATAGTGGTATTAAAAGATGAGAGAGGACAAGAGATACGACAACGAGAAACTATGCTAGAAATAACAGAAAAGTTTTATAAAAACTTGTACAGTTCAAAGAAACAAGAAGAACAGGGAGAGAATACAAAACAAAAATAACCAACATAGGATCAGAGGAGATGCCTGAAATAACAATAGAAGAAGTATACCACTCACTCAGGCAGATGAAGAATAACAAGGCGCCAGGAGAAGATGGAATTTTGACAGAGATGATAAAAGCAGGAGGAAAACCCATAATATCAAAGCTATGTGATCTTTACAATAAATGTCTCATGGAAGGACGAGTACCCGAAAGTTTCAACAATGCGGTAATTGTAATATTATATAAGAAGGGAAACAAGGCGGATTTGGAGAATTATAGACCAATCAGTCTACTCTCACAGGTATATAAACTATTGACAAAAATTATTACAAATAGACTTAATAACAAAATAGAACAGTATTTGACAGTAGAGCAGGCTGGATTTAGAACAAACTACAGTACACATGAACATCTATTAAATATGCGAATTCTCCTAGAAAAATCAGTAGAATATAATCTGAATGTACATATGGCCTTTGTTGATTTTAAGAAGGCCTTTGACAGCGTAGAGCACTGGGCAATCAAAAGGTCGCTAAATAATGCAAGGGTAGATCATCGGTACTCAATGCTTTTATCATATATATATATGAACATGCAACGTCGACAATACAACTTCATGAACATACTAAACCTATCCCAATTAAATGCGGCATAAGACAAGGAGATACGTTATCTCCCAAATTATTTACGTTAGTTATCGAAGATATATTCAGACAACTTAACTGGGACAACAGAGGCATACTAATAAATGGAAAACGTCTAAACCATCTCATATATGCAGACGACGTAGTACTTATCACAGAAAACTCTGAGGAGCTACAGAATATGTTAACTGATTTAGAACAGCAAGCATCTAAAGTTGGTTTAAATATGAATTTACAAAAACAAAAGTAATGTGCCCAGAAAATCCAAGAATAAATGTAAGAAACATAGAAATCGAAAATGTAGAAAGCTATATATATCTTGGAAATATGATAACGTTAGGAAGGCCTAATCAAAAATAGAAATAAACCGCAGGAAAAGACTAGCATGGAGCGCGTTCGGAAAACTAAGTAAAACACTAAAAATAAAAATATACCTATGCGTTTACGTAGCAGACTATTTGATCAGTGCATATTACCGGTGTTGATCTACGGAGCACAAACATGGACCCTCGCCAAACAGTCAATGAGCCAATTGAAAGTGACGCAAAGAGCAATGGAGCGTCAGATGTTAGAAATATCCCTAAAAGATCGTAGAAGGAATACATAGATTCCAAGCATCACGAAAGTTAAAGATGTTGTGAAGGCAGTGACAGAACTGAAGTGGGGTTACGCAGGACATGTTGCTAGATACCAAGATGAAAGATGGTCTAACACTTTATTAAAATGGAGACCATACCTAGGAAGAAGAAACAGAGGACGACCCCCAATGCGCTGGACCGACGACCTTAAGAAAACGGCCAGGTTAGCATGGATCAGAGAGGCTCAAAATCGTGAACACTGGAGAAACATGAAAGAGACCTATGTTCAGAAATGGACCGAAGATGGCTAATGATGATGATGAAAGAACTTATTATCTCAATGATTAGTCTACTTTCCACATAAAAAATAACATAGTGGTTCAAATGTAAACAATAGTATACAGAACGCCAATGCCTTTTACCCACACATTACTGCAAAAAATAGCCACGACACATGTTAGAATAGCAATCACCATCAGAGACGACACCAAACATTATGAACTGGAAGGCTATAATATGTAACATCTACATGAAATAACCGTGACATTAAAGGATAACATGGGGACATTAAATATACCAGCAGTTTGTTATCCGCCTAAATATAATAGAAAACAAAAAGACTACAAATTTTGTTTTAAAATTCTTAAAAATAAATTTATCAACGAGAAAGATTAGAATGCAAAACATCAGCATTGCGGTTTACGAATAGCAACAGCAAAAAACACAGCACTATATGCAACTATGAAATTCCAAACAACTTAACAGCAATGTCAAACTAGAGAACTTATATAATGCCCAACCGACATGAGGAAAATGCCAGACATAATAGATTTGAGATGAATGAAATCTTGTCTAAATTTCTTATGAGGTTACTTGCCAGTTATAACAACAATGCAATCTCATAAACTTATAGTGTAGTGTACAGAAACTGAAATAACCAACATTATACAGCGGAAACACGAACTGGGAAGTTTACAGAACCATATGAATTGATCTTGCGTGAACTGAACTGACTACATCAACACAACATGCAGCATGAAGAGCAACGCTTAATGAGAATTCCCCAACTACTAAAGAAATATGCTTTGTGATAATCGTAGAAAATATTTAGAGTAAACTCAAGAAGAAGTGGCCGATTACACATAGTTAAAGCGATATAAAAAAATGATTAAGACAGCAAAAGAACTGAAGCAAATAAAAAGTAAATCTATTCAATATTATTTAAGCAGCTTGTCTGCATCAGAAGGAACAGGGTATTGCACAACAACGACACTTTAAAGAAACCAAGCATCCCTAACACCAATTAAAGACAAAGACAACAAACGGACAAGAAGTAGTAAATAAAAGTGAAAAAAGTATTTGCAAACCATTTAGCAAACTTTTTTCAATCGTAAAACATTGATGCTGCGGAACACGAGGACAATATCTGTTTAATATCTAGGAGTTTCTTAGTGCGCCTTATCACACTGATCTTTATCAAAATTAAAGACTATTCTGCAAAATAGTAAAATAAAAAAGCACCATCTTATTAGTGGAAAAGTATTATAAATATTAATGACAAAACATTTTAAAACTATATAACAAATCTTTAATAAAAAAAAATGCAATAAATAATTTTGTAAATTAATTGTTTATTATTATAGTCGCACTAATTATTTATTGTTTATGGTGGTAGAATTAATTAAAAAAATGAAAAAGGTAAATGATGAGTATTATTATAAAGTCACATGTTAGTTACAGCTGTTTGCTTACTTTGTGCTGCTATCGCTTTCCTTATACTAAAAATTTGCTTTTCCTACTATCGTGCGCAAAGTTCGAGTTTGCGCACGTATTTGCGTGCGCAAAGTACTACTTTCCCGCACGCTTTTATCCCTACAGCTGAGCGTGCGGGAAAGTAGCTGAGCGTGGGGGAAAGTAAATGAGCGTGCGGTTTGTTTACATCTCGCTAGCTTGTTCTTACTAAGTAGACCTATCAAAACCTGCATCTATATTTTGTCTTCTCACTCGCTGTTTTTTTTTTTTTTTTTAGTACAGCGGAGAACGTTAGGTCGCGAGGCAGGTCTCTCTTCATATATTTTTTTGAACGTGTACAGTGAAAAGTATGGCGTCTATAAATACTTGTAATAGTGACAGTGACGATGCATCCGAGGATGATTCAAAGTAGCAATAAATAACGCAGCTGATTTAAATACTTTAAAAAATGTTCAGTTTATTAATTGCAATGTAACAATTAATATTAATAATGGTAATAATAAATGAAAAAAAGTTTTTAATTTATCGTAAAAAATATTGAAACAGCTTTTACATTTTTTTTAATTTTAAACCCCCCTTTCCTCCGCCCATCCCTCCGCCCACGCAGCACCGCAGTATCAAACTTTGCGTACTCAATAGGAAAATAGTATACGATACTCGTGCGCTCGTAGGTCATCCCGCACTCGTATCGTAATGTACTATTTTAATTTATTTTTTCTTAAAAATACCAAATCCTCCAAAAAAATTCAAAAATATGTCTCTCATTTTTTAAAATCTTATCTAATACAGAAATTCTAATTTTAGGAGGAATAGTCCCTTTTTGTTGTAGTATTTTGAACACATTTATTGGACCAATAATTCGACTAAATTAATTGTCCTAATTTCTTAATGCATTTTTAATTATTTTTTTAAGTTTCGCAGTTCTCATCAAATTTAAACAAAGTTTGACACATAGATACACTGATCTATATATGAGTACCGTAAACTGGGGTGAGATTGGCCCAAGCCTGGTTAGTTTGACCCAAGTCCTTAAAATGTTTGTTTCCGGTGGTGTTGCTTAGCAGATATCTTTATTTAAACAGTCTTGGTGGCAAACGGTACGTAGCAGCAATATTTACAAATTTAGTGTAGTTATTTCAACTACAACCTACAGCGCCACTTAACCAAACATTTGTTTTTGACGCGATTTGGGGTGATATTAGCCCAACCTCATTTAATATGTATTCTTTCGTAATAACGCTCGTCACGCTTCAAAGTGGTCTTTTTGAAAATTTTAGCAAAAGTTTGTGTAATTCCTTTGCGGTCATACCACGGAGTCGCCAAAAAAATGGGCTCGTGATTCTTCAGGAACTACAATCCGCAGGTGTCGCAAGAAAGCATTAGGTCTGGGCAAGCAATTCAATGAGCCGCTAAAATAAAATATAAAATTGCAAGATCAACAATCAAGAACAAGTTGAAAGGTCCGCGCAACAAGCCGAAGAGTGACTCTCGTGTGTTCAGTGACGAAGAAGAAGCAGTGCTTGTTCAACATCTGATCAAATTGTCGAACTATAGATTTCCAGTTGTCGCTTTAAATTTTCGAATGATTGTTAAGCAGTATCTCGGCAAAAGAAAATCTACAATTGCCAAGTTTAAGGAAAATAAATTATCCTGGTTACCAGTTCAATCAGAACCAGTACTAATATAAAAAAGTGCATGCTAATGGTGGTGAAGCTCAACTCAACGAGTACACGGACAGTTTGAGTGTCATTCTAAAGGTTGTTCCACTCTCCTATATTTAGAGCTATAATAAAACAGAAAGTAATTTGCAAGCGAGCCACAAGTACGTCGAAAAAATTTGCAAGTGCAGTAAGAGCTCTACTTCATTGATGTTCTGCGGGAACGCCGATGGCAAATGTCTTCCACCGTACGTTGTCTATAAGCCCGACAATATGTGAACGACGTGGACTTAAAACGTCCCAACAGATGCCCATTACAATCGCAATAGTGGATGAGTCGATGCAATAATTTTTGAAGACTGATTTGAAACGCTTTTTTTAGACACTGTCACAAATGAGCAAAGACCAGTGGTATTGATTGGAGACAATTTATCATCACGTATTAACATCCGAGTCTTAGAAATATGTGAGCAGCATAACATAAGATTTCTTTGTTTACCAGCTAACACTATACCATCTTACATAACATTTAGGCGTGGCCTTTTTCCCCATGAAGAGAATATGGCCTGGAATTCTAGCAAACTGAAAGAAATCAAAGAATAGTTCCAAATTTGCGACAATTTCTGAGGAGGTGTTTTTCTACGCTGTTAAAGGAATTAATAAAGCAGTTGTAATCAAATATAAACAAAATTTAAAATCTGGTTTCGAAAACTGTGGAATTTGCTTCAAGACCTAAATGAGTTGGATAAAAGTCTGGTTAGAGAAGCATTTTTAGAGCAGTTGAAGAACAAACGGTCAGATTTTCTAGGGATAGAAGGTGCTACGAAGAGGGGAAGAAATTGCAGGTAACAACTGGTAAAAGTATTAATCGTCAGGATGTCGAAGTTCGCGAAGACACTGTTGGTTCTTCAAAACGAAAGAAGAAAGCGTTCATCTCTTTCCTTAAATAAAGAGTCCGACAAAAAAAATGTTGACGTGCCATTAGACTCTGACCAGAAAGGTAAAAGCATTTATAATTTAAAAGAAAGTGCTGAAACTGTCCTCATTGTATTTTCACAACCACCACAAGAACTGCAAATTCTTGATTATGTGGTCGCTGATATTTTTGTCATTATGTTTGATTCTGGAAACTGCAGCGAAAGAATTATTAGCATCTCGGAGAGAGGGCCCACTACTGACTACATGGAAAGAGGCCTCAAATTTTGGAGAGGGCCTAAAAGGAAGGATTCAATTTTTTATGATTGGAATGAAGTATTTTGCAAGAGAAACCCTCCCAAACTGCTTAAAGATAATCAATTTTCTGTGTATGAGACTAACAGTTCTGTATAAAATGTACTTATCTACTTTTTTGTAAGATTATAAATAAAAGAATGATATACAGTCAACCTTAATCGAAAAAGAGAAGTTTTATTATTCCAATGTATTCAAAAATTCATAGAAGAGATAGTTAAGTACAATATAATAAAATCTGAAGACATTTTTTCAGACATGCAAATGTTTCAGCAATTTACAATAACAATTCTGTAACTATTTGCTCAACAAAATTCAAATATTATGATAATTTCAGATAGGCACTAAATCCATTGTTAGACAATTTCTTTCAACATAAAGAAAATATTAAAAATTAAGTAATAGCATATTAAAGGTAGACATTCTTCCTAAAACTCAGATTAGTAGCGGACCAAAAAGACACAAAAATACTCCAAGTTAGCCAATGAAACTGTCAATTGTTTGATTCCATTTCTAACATCGTATTTATGCGATTTAAGTTTTTCATCTATAACTGGCCTTAAAATAAGGGTGCAAAATTTCCTCAAACTTTAAAATATTATGATTATGAGTGTCTTAGATTTGATAAATTCAAAAGTTTCTAAAATACATGCACATACGTCGCATTAATATTTTTTTGCAATTTATTTTTTAGTTTATTAATTTTAATGTGTGTGATATATATATATATATATATATATATATATATATATATATATATATATATATATATATATATATATAGGACAACTTTGACACCTATCATTCTGCTAATACAGCTTATGCTCTAACGTCTGTCACAAAGTTGAACCTGTGAAAGGCTTCTTTAAGGTAGCTGCAGGTTATATAAAGTAACTAGACAGTGGGTTAAGCAAAAAGATGTTAAAAAAAGGCCACTTTATTGACACAATGCTTAGTTACCTGCTGATACATTTGACATAGAATATTGCCACAGTAGACTTCAAATCTCAGTCATTTCTGAGACATCAAAAAGTTCACGTTTCCCTCTTTTTCTTCGAGCATATATTTTACAAATTATGTCCACATCTTCGTACCAGATTTCATCTATTGTTTTAGGCCACCTCCAGTGTTTGGATAATACTCCTTTCATATGCTACCACCACATAGATACCCACGACCTTATCTTCTTTCCTGAAAACCTTAATTTCCTTTCTGACTTCAGATTCAGACTCAAAGTCTGAGCCTGCAAGCCAGCTATCACCTGACTCAGCATACACAATACTGACTTCGTTACTTTCTTCAGAACTTTCAATGATGGGATGAGCTGACTTCGTCTTCATTGTCTTTGCATCACTTGAGGTTCTGGCGCAGACATGGCTGATGAACTCTGCAAATCTAGAGCGGAAATACTTTTTTCAGCTGTGACATTGATTCGCCTCTTTCTGATCTGCTTTCTCTCTGTCACTTCGGTCTTTTTTTGTACAAGATGTTCTAGGAAACTTGCATTTCTTTGTACCAATTCATTTTCTTCTTGATGAATGTGACTGTATAACCTACTTAATACCTCTTGTCTGTTTGTAGAATAAATTCCACATTTCCTAAATCCAGCACGCAGATTGGTTCCCTTATTTTCTTCAACTTTATCCACCAGTTTCTTTACCAACGCAGGGAACTCCTGTTTAGGTATTGTTACACTTACGATACCAACAGTAGACTCCTTACACTCTGTCTAGACAGTCTTCCAGTGTCTCTTGAGTGGCCGGAAAAATGCCACATCTAATGGCTGCAACAAATGTGTTGCATTTGGGGGCAGAGCTATAAAACGGATGCTACATTCTTCGCACTGTCGGATAACTACAATGTTCATATGTGAGCTCAAGTTGTCACCAATCAGGACTTTCGGCCCTTCTTGCCGTCTCAGAATAGGAAGAATTACCTACATACACTTTGTGACACCTGTTAAGTCAAATTCTGGCTATCCCGCTTAAAATTACGGCTTAAACAATGTTACATTTATCAGATAAGACATAATAGCACCCTACACCATAATTATTTTTGTTAAGTATACATTTACATCAATGTATTTTAAAATAATTGTAAAAAAGTGTCACAAAGTTGTCCTGGTTTACGATATTATACTATGAGGTAACTAAAGATACCAGCTACGATAACAAAGTTAAACAAATGATAACCAATTTAGCCGAAAAAGAAAATCAAACGGAAAAGAGAGGTTTAATAGAGAGGGATCGTTATGGAAAGTGTAATGAGAAAAAGCGGTGTAAATGAAACAGAAATACTAGAAACTAAGAATCACCAATGCCTGTTCTACGCAAATGACGTTGTATTTCTGGAAAATAATAGAAGTAAATTAAAAATCTAGTAGAAAGTTTGGAAAAGACAGAGAAAAAAGTAAGACTAAATTAACGAAGACAAGACCCACAATATAACAATAAAAACTAAAGTGCAAGTGTACAAAACAGTATTAAGACCAATAGTGACTTACAGGTGTAAAACGTAAAAGTTGAGTAGTGTAAACCATTACAGACTTGAGGTCTGAAAAAATTGTGGTGAAATAAAGACAGTAGAAATTGGAAATACAAAGAAAACAAAAGAAATATTAGACCTGCATGGGGAAGTACCAATTAGCAGCCCAACAAGTTAAATGTCCGGAGCACTTAGAAAGGTTACTCGAAGAAAAATACCAAAAGTGTCGCTAAGAAGTGTCATGGAAAAATAAACTTTTAAGATAGATAGAACAAGTATTAAAGGATTTAGAAAAAAAGTGCAAAATTAGAGGAAAAAGACAAAAAATAAAAGTATATGTAGAAAAATCGCATAGCAATGTGCCTGCAATAGATATTTTTATATATAATCTAATCTTACGTACATAAATACAGACAAAAGAATGAAAATTATTTTACTCTGGAGATTCTTATAAGAAAGATTAAAGAGCAAAATGTTGAAAAATCAGAAAAAGCTAAGTGACTAAAATTATTTTATTAAAAGCATTTATTATCAAGCACATATATAAACCGCTAAACAAATTTCAAATCGGACAAATCTTTAATCATAAAAATAAAGACATTTAAATATCTGCGTAATACTAAAATTATTAATTCTTTAATTAAATCAACAGCAGACCAAAACGGTTTGGACACTATAAAGAAATTTCTAAAATCTTTTATAAAACAGCTGCCTTAAACAATTTTTAAAAAGAATGACTCAATGCAATACCCACTAAACGAAATAAAAGTAAAATGCACATCACGTATTCCGCCAAAATATGAAACGGCCAATTTAAAATTAAAAATATGAAAGCAGTATGGTAGTCCACAACGTTACAATACCGCTACTTCGCCACAAAGCAGCGCCTCCTAAAGCACACGAAACTACTGTCCTTTGGCCGTGTCTTTCTCCTTCAGAATTCTATTGGAGTTTTATATTTATGTTGACGCTATTTATTTATGGTAGTTGTAATGTAAGAGTTAACAATATGTGTCACCAAACTCCCACCTTTGCTTACTGTGTACGACTGAATCAAGGTCTAGGAAAAAATAGTGTAATGTATTACATCATATTACGTTTTTAACCGCCGCGTGGGAGCGGTGTGTGCAGCACACTTACATTACAAGCGTGAAATAAACATGTAATTGGCAGCTGATCTGGAAGCCTGTAACACGAAATAATTGGCAGAACAGATCATACCTTTATTAATTGAAGGCCAAGGCGCAATTATTCAAATTCTGCTCTACTCGAAAGCTATAATTCTTGGATGTAATTTGTTATCGTTTTTGCTACTATATACGAGGTAACTCTAAAAGTTTCCACCGTGACTATATTAAGGATGACAGGAATGTATTTTAACACATTTAGTACATTTTAAAATTAGTATTCCAATACGTTTGTAACTCTTTATCGTTGCTACATCTCCTACCTCAAAGGTCTATCACTGCAGACTAAGTCTGGGTTGTAGGATAAGTGGAAAAGCTCCTCCAAGTCCACAGCATTTTGCAACAACCTCGGCAATTATGACGTTATAGACAGGAGCGTTATCGTACAGAAGCATGTCTACTACTGTTTACCACTGTGTTCCTTTCCTTAAAATCAATTGGCAAAATTCTCTTTAAATTTCTAAAGATGGTTTTTCTCCAATTAAACGACAGTTGTCTTTTTTGGTCGTTTTCAGTTTGGCCCGTGCCAATCTATTGGCTTTCTTATTGCTAGGGGCACAGTATAGAATCATGGTTTCATCTTCTTTAACATTAAATCGTTTTAAAAATAGATCACGATAAGTCACACGTTGCTGTTTTTGAACTGCTAACAAAAGTTAGGCTACCCATGGTCATTAGCTTTATTCATATGAAGGTGTTTGTAGACAATGCGTCACATTTATGTTTTCAATATATTTCAAAGTCATTTTTCTTTTCTATTTTAATATTGAAGATTTACTTATAAAAACAATTATGTGTATAAATATCTTTTTATGGTAATTTATTAGCAACCAGAACAGTTTACATTAAATTTGTTCTATGAGCTAATAGTAGGACTTGTGTTGACAAGTGAAGGATGGCACCCAATGGTGTTTGCTCTTTTATTACAATATATTTTTTGACAAAAAAATTATAGATAACATATTACATATGTACATTAATCTGAGCTAGTAAGTTATAACTAACCTAATTTACAATAATTAATAAAATGGTGCTGCTAAATCACGCGGCCAGTTTCTTTTTAGTCGTTTAGATTGCCTAGCTTCCAGTTGTGGTTGGACGTTGACATTTGAATGTGGTACCAGTTTGTTTTGATGTTTGGTTGTCATTTTCTCTATGACTTCTGTTGCAAAGGTATGCTTAGGTCTGTATAAATTGTCTGGTTGGATACGAACCAAGGGGCGTTAACGATAGCACGCAGTGTTTTGGATTGAAAGCATTGAATAATGTTGATGTTTGATTTGCATGAGCATTCCCAACAGCTCTGTACGATAGGTCCACACCGGTTTTATAATTGCCTTGTAAATGAGGACTTTGTCTTCAATAGATAATTGTGTTTTCCTGCCTAATAGCCAATACATCTTCTTGACTTTCAAATCCATTTATTTCCTTTTTTTAATTATGTGTGTCTTCTAAGTTAGTCTGGAATCTAGGTGCATCCCTAGATATTTGGTTTCTGTGATTTGTACCAATGAATTATTGATTGTAATCTGGGGGCATTTTTAACGTCTTAATGTGAATGTTACATTTACTGTCTTTGTCTCATTTACTTTAATTTTCCATTTTTTAGCCAATCTTCAAGTAAGTAGATATATCTCTGAAGCAATTGGCTACTACAGGGTTGTTGTAAGTTGCTAATATGGCCGTATCATCTGCGAAGGTTCCAATTAATGTATCTTCCATCTTGGGTACATTAGCGGTGTACAGTATATATAGAATGGGACCTAGCACGCTTTTCTGAGGATCACCTGAATTGATACTGCAGGGATTTGACGTTGCATTGCCACAACGAACATGGAAGCTACACTATGTCAGGTAGGATTGCAGGAGCAGGAAGTATTTGTGGTAAAGTCCTGTTTCGATTTTAAATAAAAGTTCTCTGTGCCACACCTTGTCAAACGCTTGAACAATATCAAGAAATAGTGCTGAACAATATTTTTTTTCTTCAAAAGTTTTGTTTATTTTGTCTATTATGCGGTGACACTGTTGAACGGTAGAATGTTCATGACGAAATCCAAATTGATGGCTAAGTATCCAATTTTCTTCTTTATGTTCTGCACGTATTCTTTGGAGAAGACTTATAGGTCGTTAGTATGAGACTTCGTTCGGTGGCTTTCCAGGTTTCAGCAATAATGTAATTTCTGCCATATTAAATTTATTGGGCCAGTAGGACAGGCGGAATGCCGCATTAAATATTGTAGTAATTAGAATTAACCCTTTTTTGGGAAGGTCTTTCACCTCCCGGTGCTTCCTTTTTTGACTTCATGCGGCGAAGCAGTTGAAATTGGAAGGCTAAGCTGTAGTGCTGAGTCAAGGTAGTCCTCAACTTCTTTATTTGTGTCTGCAGAGTGAGGAGTGAAGACTTTTTTAAATGATGTGCAAAAGTGTTTGCTTTCTTTTCGTCAGATCTGGCCCATTCCCTTGTTTCAGTTCGAATTGGAGGAATTGTAGTTGGCGGTCTTTTAAATCCTTTAGTTGCTCACCAAATTGTATAATTATTTTTCGATAGCGTAGAGATATATGCATTAAATTTATCATTTGGAAATTCCTTTAACTTAGCTTTTAAATTGTTTGTTAATCTGTTGTATTTGTTTCTATTCGTTGCGTTGCGTGTTCTTTGCCAAGTAGACCTTGCTCTCCTTTTTTCTGCTATCAATTTATTGATTTCAATGGGAATATTAATTATATTTTGGTGCTGTTCTATTTGGGGGATGGAATACTTAACCGCTTCTTGTATGATTTCAGTTAAATAATTTGTAGCTCGATCTAACGCATCTAGTTTTTTTTTTTAATGTTTAAGTTTACGTTTATTTTAATGTAATTTGTGTATTTATTATATAACACACAATAATGGATAAATGGTCCAAAGAGAGATCATAATTTGATTATACAGTGGTATAATTTGGTGAAATACCGTTCGTGACGCAGAAATCCAGCAAATCGGACACTTTGTCGGTTAGCCAATAAGTGGATTTCCCTGAGGAGAGATATCCAAAGTTGTTTTTACTTATGCATTCATAAAGTTCCCTTCATTTGGAAGTAACCAATCGCAAACCCCAATGAGTATATTGAAGTCACCACCCGCTATAAACGATGATCCAAGTATATGCAGAAACTGATAGAACTGAGTGCTATTGATCTTGTGTTTTGGCGGACAGTATAGCGCTGATATAACCAATGGTCGTGGTAATTTATTGACTTGAATGGTTGTGGCTTGAATGCTATCTGTTTTGAATTGTGGTAGTTCATGGTGCATTATGTTTTTCTTTATTAAGATTGCAGTACCACCGTGGGCTGTTCCATCGGGATGCTCTATATGATAAACATATAGAAAATTTAGGAAAATTGATTTATTTGATGTTTGTGTATGATTTGGGTTGGATTTAAGGACTTGACTATGCTGCTTGTTAATGGGAGAATTATATGAAGAAATTTGATTAGAGAGTGATAAAATTAACTTTAATTTAAGGTTGGAGCTGCAGTTTTTCCGATGATTTTAGTATGTGGTGGAAATCTCACAGGTTGGTATTTCTTTTGCAGTTCTCTGTAGACATTGCATCCTTTGTAATTTGCAGTATACAAACCTTCACATAAGACACACTTTTCTGGAGTTGTGTTGCTTTTATTACAAGTAGCGGTATTTTGGACACCTCAGCATTTCACGCATGCATAAGGTTTATTACAGTAGGCTTTCGTGTGATTACATGCCTAACAACGTGAGCACTAAACTAATTCTGTTTTTCTCCTTGGAGGTTCTACGCTAATACTTCTATGGTGTATGTATTTGAGTTTATAAGTGTCTTTATTATTTTCTGCCGGCTCTAAGTCGACAAAAAATAGAGGCAATGGATCTTTAGTCCTTATGCTCCTGATATTGTAAATGTTCCTAACGTTAAAACCTTTTTCGGTTAGTTCTATCTTTATATTCTCAATGGGAACTGAGTGATAAATATTACGTATGACAACTCTATACGCTCGATTTTCTTTCAACTGATAGGTGTGATGGACTGTATTTTTTGTTTGCAGGTGTTTTATTAATGTGCGGTATAAATCATTTGTTTTAACGTTTACTTTGATAGTATTATCTACCATCGCTTTGCAGTCATATTCTGTTTCCGAAATGACAAGGTTGAGATTTTTAAGCATATCCGGGAAATTTTTAACGCCGAGGATAAAGACAGGAGGTGGTTTTGGAGTATTTTCTTTTTGACTTTTATTTCCGTTTGCTTGATTTTGTATCATTTCGACATCATCTTCTTGCGAAGCTAGTGGTGCATATTTATTTGTAACATGAACGTCTGCATTTGTTACAATATGATTTTCTTTGGGTCTCTTTTGTGATATCTTTCTTTTCTTATTTTTGTTACTTCTTGCCAAGAACTTTTATTTGCGGATGTTTCAGATTCCGAATCTGATTGCAGTTCAGTACATACGGAAGGTGAGGGAGTGCGAGTGGGAATTGAGAAATGTTGTATTTGCTTTTGATATGGATTCATAATCTGAGGATATGTATTTTGCACAAATGCGGGGGAACTTGACAACGAGTTTCCATTATTTAAAACGTAATTCGGTTGTATAAAGGTATTAGGTACTTGCAATACTTGTTGCTGTTGATAGTGATTTCTGTAATGGAGATAATTTGGTATGAGACTAGGATTTAATATTATGTTTGAATTTAAATTTGTTGCCATAGCTCCACCGTGAATGCCGGCGGGCTGCATGGCCTGAATTGATTCCATCCTCAACCATCCAGCAATTTGAGTTTACTTAGTAGCCACGAACAGTAATAATTTACAAATAGAATTGTGTATATTTGTGTATCTATTTGTACTTGTCTGCACAAAAGATCAATTTTTAATAGCAGTTCACAGCGTGATAACACAGCGCACATTTTAACGTATACACTCTTTAAACGTTCGAACCGAACTAGCGTGTTCAAATATACGTATTGTTTTATTGTAATTTATCTTGCCACATTCCTTAAATTAAAAAATAAAATTTATAATTAAAAATAATTATGAAAAACATTACAATATTTTTTGCACTACATTGATTTTATACGAATAATTCCTACATTATAATAGCGAACTTGACATTATTAAAACAATAAAAAATTCCTCCAAATCTTAGCGAACTTAAATTAACCACCTTTGTAAATGTTTTCCTCGAACACAATAATAGGCCATTTTTATTTACATTTATAGTACCAAACATAATTACTGACTAGGCAGGAAACTGACGCTATTAAAATTCTGCAAACACTTCATTATTTGTTATCCACAAGGACACCAATTACCAATCTGAAATAAAACGATGGAATATATAGTATGCGATCCTTTAAAAATCTTTCAAGGCATCATCGCTCCTTCTCAAACTTTCTAATACGTCATTGCTTGTTTTCCAAGAGATCGCTTAGAAAA
This sequence comes from Sinelater perroti, assembly GCA_036346155.1. Lineage (NCBI taxonomy): Eukaryota > Metazoa > Arthropoda > Insecta > Coleoptera > Elateridae > Sinelater > Sinelater perroti. Next base: position 10,223,557 of record JARFIY010000238.1, on the reverse strand, counting down.
AATTGAGTCGCACTGGTTTTCCCGTGGTAAAAATCTAATACAACAGCATGATCTTCAAGAAGATTATATTGCACGAAGAAACTCTGAACAACCGACGGACTGCATGTTCATTACTTTAATGCAAGATAGACAAAAATAGTTTTTTGTTTATTTTATTGTATTTAATGTGATCCGTAACAGTTCAGGATACCATTTATATATATATTTTTTTTTATTAATATAGTTAATAGTTTTTATTATCCTAATAAGCTTTGAATTAGCTCTAAATAGGATGGAAAGGCTACTACTTCCTCCTATATATATTTTTAAAAATATTTAATTCTTATCTTATTATCCGAAATATTCTACAGTAAATCGGCTTCAATGGAACTTTCCATAACGTATATCACAAAAGATTATCGTCGGAGAGCCATTTTAGAAGATTCGTTACAACGTAATAATATTTTTATGGCGCATCATGTGGTTCAGAAACTGTTGACCTTTCGTCCACAGCTACGGGAAACATCTTCAGAAAAAAATTCTAAAAATTGAAGACTTTCTTCTAAAAATGTCCGCCTCAGTTGTGAACGAAACGTCAAGAGTTTCTAAAGCTGTAATTTCTGTAAGTTGAAAAGTTGAGCTCCCTAGTTGCTTGTAAATGCATTTTGAAATGTGTAAAAATAATGCGGGATTACCTTAATGTATTACTAATTCCTTAACAATAAGCTATTATAAAGGCATTTCAACTACCCATTGTAGGTATTTACTGAAAATAAAACTGATTTTTTTATAAATAAAATCAAAAATTTAATAAAACGAACATCAGTTATACAGTTATAACATCAGTTTTGGTCCATTTTTTTAAGTTGTTTTTATCTCTTGCCAAAATGCCATTTCTTTGATGTTTCCTTCCCACTGGATCCTTAGCCATCATCTTCTTGAGAATCCTTTCATTTTCCATACGCACTATGTGTGACCATATCAATTTAATCGTTTCCCTTCTACTTCTTTTACCAATGGTCTTAGATTTGAATCGTATCTTATGCATTTATTTCCCACTCTGTCTCTCCTTGTTTTTTCCTGTACTGTTCTAAGATACTTCATTTCTGCTGCAGTTATTATGGACTTGTCAAGCTCTATTCATGATTCTGCTCCGTAGGTGAGCCTCGGTGTATATATTGTTTTGTACAAGTGTATTTTGGTTTTTGTACTTAATTTCTTTTTTCATTCTAGGATGTTGTTGATCTGATAGTATAGTTTGTGCTAATTATTGGTCTCAAATATTAATATCTGTCCACATATTCTAAATTTTGGCCATTTATACCTATGTTTGGATTTTCTACCCTTCCTTCCTTAGTAACATGTAGAATTTTGCTTTTATTGGTATTTATCTTCATTTCCTTTTCTTGTAGGCAGTTATTTCAGATCTCTAGGTTCCTTTGGGCATCGTTTATGTTTACTACTAGGACAATGTCATCAGCATGTACAAGTCCCTAGTGTGTATAACGGGTTTAGGTCGTAGTACCTCAGCCTTATGGCTGTTTTTTGTCTTTTTGCCTTCTTTATTATTTAATCCATATAAGTGAAAAACAGTAGTGGGCTTAGGCTATCATCTTGTTTTACTCCATTGTTAATTTCAAAGCTCTCTAATGTAGTTCCTTTCACTCTAACTGTCTCTAGCACTGTGTGGTATATGCTTTTGACAGCTCTTTGTAACTTTGGGTTTGTTTGGAGACTTTAAGATCTAGGAAGATTAGGTGTATATCTTTGTTTCTTTCAATTGTTTTCTCTATCATAGTTCTCAATGCATATATGTGGTCCTGTGTTTGTCTGTTTGGCCTAGAAGCCGCTTGTTCTTCTTCTAATTTGTTTTTGACTTGTATTCTTAGGCGTTTTTCTAATATCTTGGAGTAGATTTTCAATGTAACCTGGGCTAAACAGGTTATCGCAGTTCGTCGAGTCTCCCTTCTTATGTATTCGTACTATAATATTTCTTTCGCAATCCTGTGGTATTGCTTCCGTATTCCATCCCTGTTGAAATATTTTTTTAGCCATATTGCGATTGTTGGTCTTCCGTATTTTAAGAGCTCTAGAGTTATTCCATTCTCCCCGGCTGCTTTTCCGTTTTGTGTTCCTCTTAGAGCGTTTTTTATTTATTCTTCGCTGATTTATTCTTCTCCATTTTCTTGATTGTTCGGTTCTTCTATCTGGGCATCTCTATATTTTTCATTGTCAAATTTAGCTGCAAAGTAATCCTTCCATGTTTCTATTATTTTGTCACTTTCTGTTTGCAGTTGCCCGTATTGGTTCTTATTTGTGTACTGGGATGTCCCTTCAGTTTTTTAACTACGTTTCAGAACAATTTTTGATTCTTTGAGTGGTTTTCTTGTAGTCTGTTCCCAAATTCTTCCCATGGGTCTCTTTTGACTTGCTTTGCCCTTCCTTTGCTTCATTCCTGTTTGGTATGTATAGATACTAATCTTTTGAGTGTTTCAACTTTTGAACCTATGACATACTTCTTTCTTGTGCTTTGTCTTTGTTTTGACATAATCTTTTTACCACTTAGTTTGTTTTTGTAAATGGATTTCTTTAATTCTTTTAATCCCACATACACTTTCTACTGTTTGGATTATTTCTTCTATTAATTTTTTCCGTCTCTTATTAATATCTCGTTGATTTTCGCTCGGTTCTCTTTCTTCTAATCTTTTTAGCTCTGTGGTTAGTTCTCTTTCTTATTCTTTTACTTTTTCAGAATTTTCTAAAGCTTTGTTTTTTTATATGTTCTTGGTGTTTCTTTAGGAGGGCGTTGCATCGTGATGTCATTTGCTACTAATCTATGATTGGCATTTAGATCTGCACCTCTAATAACTTTAACATCTTTTACTGCATATCTCATACTTCTAGTATATGTTATATAATCTATAATGCTCTTTTGTCCTTTTCCTTCAGCGTCATATGTTATTTTGTGTATCATTTTATGTTTAAACCATAAGTTGTCTATCAGTATTTGGTTATTGAAGCAGAAAAATATCATTTGTTATTTATTGTTATTTACTCTTTTTTCCCTCCAGGGTCTCCTATTGTTACATATCCCTATTGTTTGTTGTTTATATAGAGTTTATATAGAGATAATAATGTGTGTGAATTTTAAAAGGAGAACAAATAGGTCTCCGCCGTTTGACAGACGATGACCCCAACAGTAAGTTATCGTTGAAATTGTCAGATGTAAAACGTTATATTGTAAGGTTGGACATCGGGCAACACCATAATATTACAATATTAAAGATTTTATATTAGCATCCATAATTTTTTTTGTGCAAAAATGTCGAGTTTTGGGCTGAATCGGCGCCATTTGTGGGAACTTTTGATTTACTACTTTAATTTGAAGAAATCTGCATCTGAGGTGCATCACTTGCTTGTAGAAGCATATGGTGAAGTTGCTTTAAATAAGAGATGTTGTCCTAAGTAGTTTCATAAATTTAAAAACAGTGAGTTTGACGTCGAAGACAAAGAACGTAGCGGAAGGCCGAAAATGTACGAAGACTCGGAATTAGAAGCATTATTGAGAAAGATTCCTTCCAAACGCAAGAAGAACTTGCCATTGCATTAGGAGTGACTCAACAAGCAATTTCACATCGTTTAAAATTCTTGGTAATGATTCAAAAGCAATAAAATTGGGTTCCATATGAACTGAAGCCGAAAAACGTTGAACGCAGATTTTGCACGTGTGAAATGCTGCTTTCCAAGCAAAAGGATTTTTTGCATCGTATAGTCACTGGTGATAAAAAACGGATTCACTACGATAACCCCAAGAAGAGGATATCATGATTACCACGTTACCATGCTTCAACATCGATAGCCAAGCCGAATATTTATGAAAGAAAACTCATGTTGTGTATTTGGTGGGATCAGATTTGTGTCGTGTGTGATGAGTTGTTCAAACCGAACGAAACAATTACTGAGGCTATCTACCAAACACAATTGATGAAATTGAGCTGAGAATTCAAGGAAAAACGCGCTCACTACTACTCCAAACACGACAAAATGATTCTCCTGCATAATAACGCTTGTCGACATGTTACAGCGCCGGTCAAACCTACTTGGAAACACCCCACCCGCCGTATTCACTAGACATTGTCCCTTCCGATTATCACTTGTTCCGATCGATGGCATATAGCCTGCCTGAGCAGCACTTCACATCATTTGAAGATACCAAAAATTGGGTCGATTCGTGGATAGCCTCAGAAGATGAAGCGGTATCCGTATGCTGCCAGAAAATGGGAAAAAGTAGTGGCTAGCTATGGACAATACTTTGAATAAAACATAAAATTTCGTTCTTTTACAATAAATGGCCAATTTTTGATAAAAAGCGACAAAGACTTATTTGTACCCCCTTCACATTAATAGTAGACTTCCATTTCTTATTTTATAATTTTTAGTATTTAAAAGGGTTTATTTCTCTTTTAACTTCCTTTTGGAGAAATATTCAAATCGGCCAAATGTTCTCAGGTGCAGTGATAATTTGTTCTTCTATTTCTAGATCAGGTTGGTTATCGTACAAAGATAATACATTGTTAAAAAATTTCTTTTTTAGCATCACCACGTGCTCACAGTCTTACAATAAGTTCATTTTCATTTTGTATAAGTGGCACAGGCATATTGTGTTTCTTTATTGATTTTATTGGTCTTCATACACTGTTGCCAAATTTATTTAAAGTAAAGTATTCTTGGAATGAATGATCTTCTAATTCTTTAAGTCGTACTGTAGATGTGTTCGACTCTGTGTTGTTCTATCTGTATTTCAACTTTATAGGTATGTTTTTATATCTCTGTTGTGCATCATTCTGTGGTCTGGCAATTTGGATTGTTTATTTAAATATATTAGTTAGATCTATGAAAGCTTCATCGAGATTTTAAGGCTGAGCTTTATTGCTACATTGTGTTTATATTCTTTCCAATTTGTTCTACTGTCGTGTAGTTTAGTATAAGGTGTCAATTTATGGCAAATATGCTGACGGTTGCAATTATCAGCATGCGATCTGATGAGAGATCAAAGCTCAGCATTACCTGCAAGTGTGATACGGAGATCCGGAATCTTATGTGGGTCCGTAGACCAATAAATAGGAGTCCCTGTTGATAAGTACGAGTAAATTATGAAGTTTTTTGCCTTTTGTGTTATCAATCGAGATCTCCAGAGACTGTGCTTACTATCATAGTTTCCACCTACGATAAATTTAAAATACTGCAATCATAAACATATATCAGAAATGTGAAATAGATCTGAGCGACTCCCAATTTGGATTTAGAAAAGGGTTTGGTACCAGAGAAGCGCTATTTAGCCTGTCAGTTCTGCTACAGAAATGCAGGTGACCAACAAAAAGATATCTACGTGTGCTTCATCCACTATGAAAAAGCCTTCGACCGTGTAAAGCACAACGAACTATTGACAGTATTGACTGAGAAAGGACTTGATCAAGAAGATATAATAGCTATTAGAAACCTATACTGGAACCAAAACGCCACAGTGAGAACAGATAATGAAAATACGGAAGCTACCTCAATTAAAAGAGGACTGAGGCAAGGTTGCATCCTCTCACCACTATTATTTAATATTTATTCAGAGACAGTTTTCGCCAAAGCCCTAGAAAACTCCGAAGACGGAATAAAAATAAACGGTAAACTTTTTAATAATATAAGGTACGCTGACGACATCGCAATAATCTCGGATAGCCTTGAAGGACTACAACGGTTGATGGATGCAGTAAGCCGTGAAGGAGACGCAATAGGGTTAAAGATAAATACTAAAAAGACAAAATACATGATTTTCAGAAAAACACCAATAGCACAAACACAACTTATAATATATAATCGACAAATAGAGAAAGTACAAACATTCAAATACCTGGGAAGCTGGCTGACAGAAAATGGAGACCCAGAAACGGAAATAAAAATAAGAATAGAAACAGCAAGATCAGCATTCCAAAAACTCAAGAAACCACTTACCAACCGCAGTCTTCGTCTTACAACCAGATACAAATTTGTGCAGTGCTACATATACTCAATACTATTATATGGTGCTGAAGCGTGGACCCTCTACAAGCTTTTGAGTACTGGGTGTTTAGAAGAATGGTACGTATGTCTTGGACGGAGCATATCACAAACGAAGAGGTCCTGAGACGAATGAATAGAAGAAATAAACTCCTATTAACTATTAAAAAAAGAAAAACAGCTTATCTTGGACATTTATATCGGAATGAGAAATACAATACATTGCAGCTCATTATGGAAGGAAAAGTTGAAGGCAAAAGAGGGCGAGGTCGCAGGAGATGCTCCTGGCTTAAGAACATTAGAGATTGGACCTACGTGAGTACACATGAATTGATAAGAGACACTAAAGATAGACAAAATTTTGCCTCGATTGTTGCCAACATTCAATAATGAATAAGGCACTTTAAGAAGAAGAATCATAAACATAAAATCCGCACACCTAAAGGTATAAAGGAAATTGAATATACTCTGTCAATGAAGTACCGGGAATTATTAAATAAAAAAAATCTTATTTATGTAAGAAAACGTGACTCAAGTAATATATATTATATTTAAGAATAGAAATGAGGCAAATGGCAAAAATAAAAGTAAAAAAACAACTTGCTGAAATTCGACGCTCCTACTATTAAGAAATAAGTCTAAAAATTCCCCACCTCTTAAATAAAAAATAAACCAACGTTTTAAAAATTACATTATATGTAAATATCTCGAGTATATACCAAGCCATTTAAATGTAACAACTTTAATAAAATTTTTATTGGCAACGCTTCTATGAATAACAAAAATAAAATGACTCTACTCAATACTTTCACTCCTTAATTAAAACCGTAAGGAAAAATAATAAATCGTCAATTTCAATTATTATAGGACAACAAAAAATTATAATTCAAATTACATATATTAAGTTGTAATAGTTAAACAAAGTAACTTTATACATACCTCCATTGGCAATGTGCAACTTAAGGTTTTTTAGTCAAATGTATGTAATATTTTGGATTTTCTTTTCCATCTAAGAATTTAAAATCCCCATAAGTTGTATAATCAGCTTGATTTCCGAAAGCATGATGCGGCATGTCTTTAAAAGACTCCAAACGAAATGGGTAATACGATAGCTTAAAATTACTAAAAAGGATGTGATTTACTTTAGATTTATTTTTATGTTAACTCACCTAACATAATCTTCTAAGCGCAAATCGTTATGTCCTGCTTGCTTCGTGTAGTCCGAGCAATCGAATAAATAGTTCAAAGTAACCATAGCAGGTTTCCCCAGCTTGTAAGACATAGATGTTTCGATACCGATCAGATATTTGCTCTAAAACATTTCATGCTGGTAACTTCATAACGGCCGTAGCCTCGATAATGATATCAGCCGATCAAAAAGCGCTTCGATATGTAAATTCATGAAATTAGTAGCACGAGCCGGCGCTCAAAGGCAGCATTAAGGAATGTGAAAAATAGTAATTACATTGTAATAAACGGACTTGTACGGTGTGCATCCGGTATTGATGATGTAATCGTAATTCCTGTGGTCGATCAGCAAGATCCCTCCAGGTTTGACGCACCTCTCGAAGTTCCTCATAGCTTTCCTGCAGAACTCGCTCGAATATAACATCAAACTAAGCAATTTGCACACACTGTTGCTCCTTTTGGTTCATCAAGTGCGAGAAGGAATTTTCTAAGCAAAGCCGTCCCTACCAGATACTGGATGTCATCACACAGACTTACTTAAAAATTATTAAATACTAATCATACAATAACGGAAAACAAAATTTTTTAAACAATACCTCGGCTCTTATAATATATTAAAATTTTTATTCCAAACAACTCAGCGGGGTTGCTAGATCCCCAACTGAGCGCCTCCCCAGGTGGCGGATAGGGGAACGCCTGCTAGATATAGCGGGTACCGGGGAAATAAAATACTCGGGGCGGACCAAAACTAGCAACAACAATGGCACCGATAACGCCAGTATAAGCGGTCTCCCTCAGCAGCCAACGGTCTGACAAGAGCGGATGAGTAACTGAGGTCGGGGCACTCTCTTGTCCCAGGGGAGAGAAATCGCCCCTAAAGGCAGAAGAACCAAATAGGTCAATGGCAGGGGAATGCAGAAGGCAAGGGGAAACCACTGCATTAAAGATCCACAAGGATTTCCCTAGTACAATCATCATGGCAAAGTTCAAATCGAAATTTTCCGGAGTTAATAGTCTCCCAATCGGATCTCCGGGGGAAACAGTTTTGAATGAAGCTAACAAGTTAAACAACATAAACAAGAGAAGAAAAAAGAACATCCTTAAAATCGGAACGTGGAATGTAACCAGTATGTACGAACCAGGTAAAGCCCACAATGTAGCGCAAGAGATGAACAGAATGGATATAGATGTTCTGGGCATCAGTGAAACAAGATGGACAAAGGAAGGAAGATGTCAAATTGGTAGCCAACATATAATTTACTACTCAGGTAGTAAGGACAATCAGCACAGACATGGAGTGGCAATCATGTTTAGGAAACACTTGTCCAACTCAGTCATAAACTTTATTCCGTTCTCTGAACGTGTGATGCTATTACAGATAAAATTAGAACACAGGAAACTAAATTTAATACAGGTTTATGCACCCACGGCGGACAAAGAGGACGAACAAATAGAAATATTCTATGACGAAATCGACGATGCCATTAAGCAGACAAGAAGTAGAGATATTACAGTTCTATTAGGCGACTTTAACGCCAAGGTTGGGACAGGCAGGGTGCAAAACGTTGTTGGAGATTATGCCTTAGGGGAACGAAATGAAAGAGGCCACCGACTTATTCAGTTCTGTCAAGAGCATGAAATGGTGATTACCAATACTTTATACAAATTACCGCCAAGAAGATTGTATACTTGGGTATCACCTCAAGACAATAAGGAAAAATTGTCCGTAACCAGATAGATTATCTACTAATTGACAACAGATACAAAATAGTATAAAATCAATAAAGGCATACCCAGGCGCAGATGTGAACTCAAATCATAATCCTATAATTGCAAAATGGAAGTTCGGCTTAAAAATTGCCAGCAACATCAGTTCATACTGTATTGACTATAAGTGCCTAGAAAATGAGGCGTACAAGGAAAAAGTGAAAAAGGATATCGATAGGAATTTGAAAAGCAGAAGAACTTCTCCAGATGATATCAACCTAAATTGGCTGTCATTCAAATCTTCTTTAGTAACACCAACAGAAAAACATTTACAGAAAAAGAAAAGAAATAAAAATAAGGGATGGATGACAGAAGAAATCTTGGCACTTATGGACAAACGAAGACATAACAAAACAATAAGAACGAATACAAAACACACAAAAGAAATTCGCTATAAAATTCGACAGGCCAAGGAAACTTGGTTTACAAAAAATGCGAAGAGATCGAAAAACTAGAAAAGATCACGACGCACATAATCTTTATAAAAGATAAGGAAGCAACAAGACTTACAAGAAAACAGGAAACCATGTATTTATTAGACGAAAATGGGAAAATAATAGCAGATGTTGAGAGAAAAATAAAATTGTGGAAGGAGTATATAGAAAACTATTTCAAGACAATCGGGTGAAAGACGAAGGAAGATAGAAGAAAGTGGCCCTGATATAACTGTAGAAGAAATAAAATATGCCATAAAAATACCAAAACCGGAAAAGCACCTGGACCAGACAATCTCCCAAGTGAAATTCTTAAGCTGCTAGAAGAAGAACATATTAATACGCTACAAGAATTATTCAACAGTATATACACAACTGGCATTATTCCGGAAGAATGGTTGATCTCACATTTGTAGCCATTCCAAAAGAATAACGCCCGACACTGCAACGAGTATAGGACAATTAGCCTTATGTGTCACACACTAAAAGTATTTCTTAAAATTATCCACCACAGATTATATAGAAAACTAGAGGAGCACATAGGAACACACAATTCAGGTTTAGGAAGGGACTGGGAACGAGAGAAGCACTTATGGCATATAATATATTAATCCAGCGGTGTCTTGACATGAACCAAGACGTCTTTGTCTGCTTTATAGATTACAATAAAGCATTTGACAAAGTAAAACATGACATCCTAATGAAATTGCTGAAAAATAAGAATATAGATACAAGAGACCTCAGAATTATTGCCAATCTTTACTACAATCAAAAAGCGACAATACGTATAGAAAACCGAACATCAGAAGAAATCGAGATCAAACGAGGGTCAGACAAGGGTGCGTCCTATCACCAGTTCTATTTAACTTCTATTCAGAACATGTAATAAACGAAGTATTAGAAAATGAAACGGCGGGCGTGAGAGTTAATGGAATTGCAATCAATAACATCAGATATGCGGATGATACCATCATAATCACAGAATCCCTCGAAGACCTGGAAAGAGTAATGAGAAGAATCGCGGTGGTTAGTGACGAAATGGGACTAAGCCTAAACACAAAGAAAACAAAATTCATGATTATATCTAAAAGAAACTATTATAACGTTAACTTAAATATTCAAGGAGAGCAAATTGAAAGAGTAAAGAAATACAGATATTTAGGCACTATAATCAACGATAAAAATGATAATACCAGCGAAATAAACTCTAGGATAGAACAAGCAAGAAATGTATTCTTAAATATGAGAAATGTCCTATGCAGCAAAGACCTCTCCTAACACTTAAATTACGAATAGTGAAATGTTATGTTCACTCCACACTTTTATATGGAATGGAAGCATGGACATTGAACAAACATCTTATGAAAAATTAGAAGCATTAGAGATGTGGACATATAGGAGAATTCTGAGAATCTCATGGGTCGAAAAAATAAGGAATACGGATGTCTTAAACAGAGTGAATAAAAAGGAAACGGAAATATTGGATGAAATTAAACGGCGCAAACTTCAATATTTAGGACACGTGATGCGGGGGGAACATTATTATCTGTTGCAACTTATCATGCAGGGAAAAATCAAGGGCAAACGTAGTGTGGGAAGAAGAAGGATGTCGTGGCTGCGCAATCTTAGAGAATGGTATAACTGTAGCTCCAATCAACTCTGTAGAGCAGCAGTTTCAAAAGTGCAAATTGCTAGGATGATTTCCAAACTCCGTAGCGGAGATGGAACATAAAGAAGAAGAAGAAGATCCAAACAAAAATTAAAATTAATAAAAATGACTTACTCCAATGATCAAAAACAGGTTCTTTCCTCCTATTCCAGCGCGTCTTCAAGGCATACTTTAACATTTGGTTAGAAGCATCAACCGAGACCACTTCAAACTCTTCTTCTAACAGTAATATCGAATCTAATCTAAAACAATGTGTTAGCGATTATTTAAAGAAATTTACACCATTTACCCTATGTCGCAAGCGACGTCCAAAACTCTTTTCCATCCGTTCATTTTCAAAAGCTCCACCAAGAATTTTTTGTAAACTAAATCGCGTCTGGTTTTGTCGCCAACGATAATATCCCAAACTTTTGCCGCTATTCCATCTGCGTATTGGTTTGGAATCCATTTAAGAGTGCTTTCACAGTGTTAGTGTAAACTGTTGCAGTATCAACCATATTTGTGTCGGTTAACGGCTATCACTTGAGACTAATAATAAATATTATTTATGATAATCTCAACGCAAGAATTAAAAATAGTTAGGATGAAAAACTAAAAAGATGTTCAAGAACAGGTAGAAAAAGGAAAACTTAATACAATAGATAGGTTGAAACTGTCTAATTAACATTTTCACAACAATTATAATACAAGCAAGACAAAGTAAAAAAGAATTTTCATTCAAAATTTTAGAAATACATATATTGAGTATTAAGTGAATATACTATGGTGTAGACGTAGTGAAATTTCAGCCAATAGTGGTCTCCCAGTAAAGATTCTATCAGTCGTGATTGCCTAGTATTACGAGATTTAGTGACCATTATCACATTAATCGCCTTATTGATTGGCTGATTGGTGAGTTGCATATTGAAGTGATTATGGTGTCCTGATAGTGTGTTGTATGTGGTAAAAATATTTTAATTTCGATAATTACAACGTTGTGGTGGTAATGTTTATTTGTGGAGATTACTCACTATAATTTTTCATTTGTAGAATCACATTTGAAGGAAGTATAGATGTGTTTTGAAAGTGTTCTACTGCTACTTTAATAGTTTGTTGACTGACAGTATTATTCGTAAATATCTATAAACGATGTGTCTGAAATATAAATTAGTTACAGCAATAGAACTACCAGGTTATCGTCCGGTGTTCTAGAGGTAATTCAATAATGGAATATTACCATAATGTTTATTTTAACTAAATAGGTTCTGTTTGCTACATATAATTAAAGTACTAAGTACAATTGGCTGGGGAAATGAACTTTAAGTGTATATAATAGACCGTTATGCAGATAGTTCAAATATGACCTGGACTAATTTATTTATAAAATAAAACAAATTGCCAAACGTTTACTTCCACATGTCAGTTTTCAACGTACTCCCCTCCGGAGACAACACATTTTTTCCAACGTTTTGAAAGCATCTTGAAACATTTTTCAAAAAAGGCTTTTAGTTGGCGGCGTATCCACTCCAGAACAGTATGGATGTCGGCATTTTTCTCCGCAAACAGCGTGCCTTGCAAGTCTGATTTAAGCCTTCCAAACAGGTAGAAGACTTAAGGCCAAATAGGGACTATATGGAGGATATGGCAGAAGGTTTCACTTAAATTTGATGACTGCTGAGATTCGAGAATGAAGTAGTGCACCAACCTTTCATCGATGGTCACTATAGACTTTAAAAATTCATTACCTTCGTCTTCAAAATGTTGTAAGAGACTACTGTCAGCTTAAATTCGCATCATTTTGTTCACGTCTGTTAAAGTGTCTGATACCCACCGTGCATTCACGATGTCTTTTGCACTACCACCACTGATAGACAACATTGCTCTAAGTTCCTTGATAGTGCTGAGCCTATTCTCATAAATAAGTGCATCTGCACGATCAATGTTTGGCTCTGTGACGGATGTTTGCGACCAACTTTTTCACTCTTTTCATACTGTTGTTGGTAAATTTTAGCGGACGGGGCGTTTTCTTTAATGAGGAATTTAATCACAATGCGTTGATTACGCTCCGTAGTACCTTCTGTTCGCTCATCGCTCTAGCAACTCCCAAACAGGAGTGAACATGTTCTAACCCATTCAGGAGGGATGGTGACGGGTGTGGCTCCATTCTCTCAAAATCGTACAGCTATTGCGCAGTGTGGCTTGTTTACACACAAATCAGTCCCGGTCATATTTGAACCATCTTGTACAATACTTTATCAAATGCGTGTTGTACGTCTAGAAAAATCATTGCACAGACTCATTGTTTAGCTTTTCATTAGATAAGGTGACAATATTGTTATTTTAAGGTTGGTTAAAAGGAATTCCCGAAATCCGAATTGGTGTGATGGGATAAAATGGTCTACAGTGTCTTCAATTCGTTTAAGAAGTATTAATGCTCTACAAGAGGAAGATTTTACAGGCTTAATTTTCATTGTAATCTAAGAATTTTTTGATATACCAGAAAAGTAACAGAGTTTTAATATTCTATTGTAAACGATAACCCAAATTAAACCCCAGGTTTTTGTAGGCTTTGTCAGTTGTTATCTATGGTTCTTCCGATTAGTAAATATAGGACGTTATATAGAAGAACAGCGAATTATGTTATTGAATTTTATTGCAAAATTTTGAATATTTTGCGAATACAATGCAAAAACTGTATGGAATTATTAATCAAAATAGTACAGCAACTGTCCGAATATTGATTACAAAATTTGACGTAACCAGATAGGTAATGCAAGATCTCGTAATTATTAGCGTGGGATAAGATCCAGGAAGAATATTATTATAGTTAATCAAACTGTTGCTGCAAATCGAAAAACATCGGTTCGACGCAACAATTTGACATTTCGAGAGCTCCTTCAGTGGGTATACTAAAAGCATAAATTTTCTGATTATTCTAATCTTCAAAAGCTTTTTAGTTGTTTTTTAGAGTACCATAAATCCTCAGTTTGGTCGAAAAATCATCTTTAGCGATGAGATGCCTTTTCAACTCATACAAACAAAATTATCGCATTCCAAATTTAAAAAAACTTCGCGTAACTCTTAAAAAAATGCACTCCCAACAAGTCACTGTTTAACATTTACTTTGGTTAAATGTAATGATAGACACACACTTTTTCAAAGCTAATGTAATAATATAACTTTGAAAAGCGATCATTTTAACTATCGTATCGACGTCTGCAAAGCCAGTCGTGGTGAACATTCGAATGATATCATTTTTAATGCATAAATGGCATACATGAATGTTTAAAATAAAATACCCTACTTGATTAGACACTCATTACTGTAGTTTCAATAAACATTTACTTTACTGAACCTGAAGAAAACAGAAAACATCAGAAACAAGAATCTCTAAAGATGTAAAATTTTTAACTGTCAAGAAGTTCATGAGGAAATAAGTAATTTAATTATATAAAAATATCAAAAGTTACCCCAACCAAATATTTAGGATTGTAGATAAATATGATTCGAAAATGCGCACTTGCCACAAGTGCCCGAAGCAAGTGGTTCTCCTATAGGCGGCAACGGAAGCGGCCTTCACTTTTTGACCTATTCCCGACCTCATAGGTCAAAATATTTAGTGCCATTGTGTTCAGCGTGCCCTAATTAGTACAGACCAACCCTTATCTTACAATCCCGAGGAGTCACATGTCCGGGTATAGGAAACCCAATTAGCCATTCTTTTGAGAAACCCATCATTAGCCGGATTGGATAAAATATTAAAGAAAATTGTAAATATTTTGATCAAAATAATATATGTATAATAAAACTATTCAATAATATATACAATTGATGTCATACGAGATAAAAGTAACGCGAGTTTATGTAATAACTTTAGACTTTAGTAGTTTCCTGGGCCACACATTAAAATATTAAGGATTTTTAAAAATAAAATATATAAGAAATGTGATGCTACGGTAACTGTATTCCAGTTCGATATGTAGAAATGAAAAGGTGTTCAAGAACCATCTCGCTACAAAAATGCAAAAACCGCCGTTCTTTATTTTATTTAACTAAATCAAATACAAGCTAATATAATTATTAATAAAACAGGATTAGATGGTAAAAACATAAGTTCTATAATATGTTAAATATATATTAGTACTCAACAGTGAAAGCATGAACCGGTCATGAAGGTAAGATGTTTTTGAATTAAAATATTGTTGAATTAAAAGCGGCGTAAGTCAAGGATTTATATTCTAGTCGCTCCTGTTTTACGTCCATTTTGAGGAAACTTTTCAATGCACTGAAGGGGTTGACGTAAATGGAGGAATTATTAACAACATTTTTCGTATCAAAGACCTACAAAATCTGCTAACAAGATTAACTAAAGAACGTAATGAAGCGGAAGAACAACTAAATTTATGAAAATGAATAAAATATCAGTTAGTTAATTGTAGCTAACTGATAAATACAATTAAGAGTGCATAAATCTTTTACATTAAAGTACAAATAAAAAAATAAATTGTGGGAGCAGCTGGAGAAACCTTATAAAAATACAAATTTTAACTACAATTGTTAATTTTCAAATCACCCCAGGTAATTGGTTTACAAGCTTCAAATTAGAAAGAGAATTGTAGAAACTAAAAGGCAATACGAGAAACAATAAAAGAAAAAGCTTTTAGTAACTGCAGTGTCCCCAAAGAACTCTGTCCACTATAATAGCATATATCCTACTAGCCGGCTCGGGTCACCTTCGTGTTCCCTTCCCCGTCTAGCACTGCAGGGCTGCGTTTTCATTTAAGAAAGTGCACCCCTTAATAACATAAACCCGCAATTAATAAATTTCCTGAAACACGAACTCTCTAATTTCAACTATAGATTATTCCTGCCAAATATCTTTAATAAGTATAAGATGAAGAATATCTTTCTGCTTAAAAAAATTAAATAATTATAGGAGTCAAAAGATGAAATCTCACGACTTAGAAGGTTACAACAAACCCAGATACTGCCATCTATTTTTTTTTTTAATAGAAGAAAGGAAATGCCTAACATACGCCCTGCTACTAAAAATAATTCACCGGGACATGTAAAACTTGCACCCGCTAAAACTCCTCCTCTGTTCCTCAGGAATTCCACGAACCACGGATACGCCCCGTTGATTGAAACGTCAAACTTCTTCTTCTTCTTCTTCTTCTTCTTCCCGTGCTTTATCCGTTCCGGATGTTAGCTATCATCAATGCAATTTGTACTTTGTCTACTGCTTTCCGGAATAATTGTACCGTGGACATATCGAACCATTGCCGCAAGTTCTTTAGCCAAGATATTCTCCTCCTTCCTGGGCCTCTTCTTCCCATCACTTTTCCTTCTAAAATGAGTTGCAAGATTCTGTATCTCTTTGTGTTTCTCATTATGTGTCCTAGATATTCTAGCTTGCGAGATTTTATTGTTATTAGGATTTCTGTTTTTTTATCAATTCGTTCCATAACTTCTTTGTTAGTGATATGCTCTGTCCATGGTATTCTCAAGATACGTCGGTAGGTCCACATTTCAAATGATTCCAGTTTCTTCTCTGATGCTTTTGTTAAAGTCCATGACTCAGCTCCGTATAGTAGCGTCGAGAAAATATAGCATCTCAGGATTCTAATCTTGGTTTGCAGGCTTAGGTCTCTACCGATCAAAACTTTTTTCATTTGAATGAATGCGGCTCTTGCTTTTTCTATTCTTGTTCTTATTTCTGTCGAGTGGTTCCATTGTTCGGTTATATTGGTTCCCAGATATGTGTATTTGCTAGTCCTTTCTATCTCAGTATTATTAATATATAATGTTGCTGGTAGCGTAATGTTCTTAGTTATCGTCATGCATTTTGTCTTGCTTGTGTTGAGGCTGATTCCGTATTTCTCACATGTTATATGTATTCTTTCCATTAATAATTGTAGATCTTCTACGTTTCTTGCCAATATTACAGAGTCATCTGCGTATCTGATGTTGTTGATTAGTTCACCATTGATTAATATACCTTCATTCACATCATGCAATGCTTCTTTGAACATCTCTTCCGAGTAAATATTAAACAGAGTCGGTGAAAGCACGCATCCTTAGCCCCTCTAAGGATTTGAATTCCTTCGGTGGTATTATCTTCTATTTTACATTCGCTTTTGACTCCAGTATAGGTTGGCTATTATTCTAGTATTTTGTCGTCTATCGGTTTTCTAATATTTTTAGTAGTTCATGATGTTTTACTTTGTCAAATGCTTTGCTGAAGTCTATAAAATATAAGTGTACGTCACAGTTTACGTCCCTACATCTTTGGATCAATACATTTAAGGCAAATAGTGCTTCTCTTGTTCCCAACGCATTTCTAAACCCGAATTGGGTTTCGGTCAATTTTGATTCGCATTGTTGATAGATCCTGGCGTGTATAATTATCAAGAAGATCTTAAGGGCACAGCTCATCAGACTTATCGTTCTATAGTCTTCGCATTGTCTCGGTGTTGTTTTCTTTGGTATGGTTATAAAAGTCGACTTAGTCCAGTCCGTCGGGATCTCTCCAGTGTTGTATATTAAATTGAATAACCTAGTGAGTGCATTTATTCCATCTTCATTTAGGAGTTTTAAAATTTCAGTGGGTATCTCGTCTGGGCCCGTTGCTTTCCGGGTTTTCGCCTTTTCTATTGTTTTCTTAACTTCATCTTTTGTTATAGGAGGTTTTAGCCTCTTTTATTTCGTGTTTTTCTGGACGGTCGTCTGCAAATAAGTTTTCGATGTATTCTTTCCAGGTTTTTAATTTTTCGCTTATGTCTGTTATTTCCTGTCCTGCATTATCTATTAGTCTGTTCGTTGTTTTTCTTCTAAATATTCCAGCAGCTTCTTTTATTTTTCGATGCACATTAAAGCTGTTGTGTTTGTTTTCTAGCTGTTCTATTTCTTGGCATTTATCTTTCAACCATTTTTCTTTTGCCTTTCTTATCTCACCTCGTATCTGTCGTTGTATCTCTCTGTATTTGTTCATATCTTTATTTTTCATTAATCTCCTTTCGTCCATTAATTTTAAAATGTCTTCTGTCATCCACTCATTTTTCTTCTCTCTTCGTTTTTGTGGAACGTATTCTTTTATAATACTTTGCAGATTTTGTTTGATAGCGTTCCACCTTTCTTCTGTTACTTCCTTTGTTGAATTGTTTTTGTTACTAAATCCAGTGGTAGTGTTATTTTCATTTTTAAATTTCTCCTCCAACGATTTTCGAACTTGTTCTTTAACATCTCCTTCACAAAGAGCCCTTATATTATGTTGTTTTTCATTAGTTTATCTCGTAACCCTTTTAAGTTTTAGTGTACATTTACATATTACCAGATTGTGGTCTGATCCGACATCTGCTCCGGGATAAGTTGTTGTTGATTTTATGCAATTGCGGAAACGGTGATTAATAGTGATATAGTCAATTTGGTTTCGTATTATTTTTTCTTTCGTATCACCTGAAGCTTTCCATGTATATATTCTTCTGTGTGGGAGCTTGAACATGGTGTTCATCACTACAAGTTCTTCCTCTCGGCAAAACTGTATGAATCTATCTCCTCTTTCATTTCTAGATCCTAATCCGAACTGTCCAATTATGTTATCTTCTCTTTGACTTCCAACTTTCACGTTAAAATCCCCTATTATGAGAGTTATGTCATTAGATTTCGTATATTTTAAGACCTTTCTAAGCTGTTAATATAGATCTTCTATTTCTTCATCTTCGCTATTCGCAGTTGGAGCATACACTTGGATAACGTCTAAGTTAAATGGGTTAGCTTCTATTTGTATCATTATAATTCTATCTGAGTGTGCTATTACTTTTTTGACAGAGTCGTTAATTTCCTTAGTTACTATTATAGTGGTGGTCGTCATCGTTGCCAGAGTAGTACACAACATGATTCAATATATTACAATTTCCCGAACCCGGCCATCGCATTTCGCTGATCCCCATGATGTCTACCTTTAGTCTAGTTGTTTCTTGAACAATACTATGGATTTTCCCCCCTCAAAAGCGCTTCTGTCATTCCAGGTACCAATTCTAATAGTATTTGATTTCCTAAGCATTTTCAGTTTGTTGATGTCCTTGTTCACCATCACAGACCCGGAGATTCTTCGCACCCCTGCCTCATTGAAGAGGCGCCGGTACTCGGGGCCATTCTTGATTTTGTCTGTCATGATGTTTGATGATTGTTCTTGGGAATTAATGTGTTGGTTTCCCCTTGCTTTACACATCGCAGTTCAGTGGCCGATGGTGACATATTTTTGTCGTCGCCCATTGATGTCTACTATGAAGCAGTACTGATATTTCTTATCTCCCCCTTCATGTAGTTATGAAAGCGCTGCTGCTCACTTTCATTATCACTAAAACCATTAAATCCAATATGTGGAAGTTGCTTTCTGTGACCCCTCACTTAGTTTCGCCTGTGTGTCGATACATTTACCAGGGTGTGGCACGTGGAGCCATAAGTGAGAGTTGGGATCGCCGGAGGACCAATGCCCTGAAATGACTCTAAAGTCCGACTATCTCAGAACTAGAGGTACTACCCCTCGGCGACCCCTACACCCCAAAAAAACGTCAAACTACAACAGGAAAATCCATCTAACACAACACGGGCCGGCTCGGGTCGCCTTCGGCTCCCTTTCCTCGGCTAGCCCTGGGGTGCTGCGTTTTTATTTAAGGAAGTGCACCCCTTAATAACATTTTCAAACACGTTCAACCACACCCAACTCGATACACTTCCATAGTTTGAGTTTTGGGCCCCTTTTATAAGTATAAAATTTTGGACCCCTAATTTACCTCCTGAAAGAGGTAGAATCAAAATTTGTTGAAGTAAGGGTTCTCTTGTTTTAAATATGAATTATTCCTGCCAAATATCAAAGCTCTATCTTTACTGGTTTGGAAGTAAATGAGCGTCGGTCTAAAACATTTGACCCCCAGTTTAGCCCCTGTGGAGGGTCGGATTAAAAATTCCCGAAACACGGGTCTTTTCAATTTGACTAAAGATTATTCCTGCCAAGTTTCACAACTCTAGCCGTTTTAGAAAAAGCCTAAAACTTTGGACCCCCATTAGACTCCCTTGAGGGGCGAATTTCAAAAAATCCTTTCTTAGTACGTCCCTATGTTATACAGAGAATAAACCCTAAAGTTTCAAGGTTCTAGGTTCGGTAGTTTATGCTGGACGTTGATGAATCAGTCAGTCAGTCAATTTTTCTTTTATACGTATAGATATCAGTAGTTTGTATTTTACATTCCTAAAAAAGAAAAATCCGTTGCTTTCTAGTATACATGCGTCATGCCATTAGTTTGAAAATGTTGACGCAAAAAAAAAACATTTTTCATAATGACACTAAATCTGGAGTAAATATCGTATATATCGCATAATATAACTGAATTGGCAAGAAGCTGGCCATTGTAACTATTAACGCTCATGTTATAAAAAATACATAAAATTGAATTTGTGGTGAAGCCAAAATGTTCTCCTTAGCTGCATGCATGTGCAGTACAATATCTGGTGTGAAAACAAATGTTTAATGCTGTAAACTTTTTTATTGTTTTTCAAAATGTTTTCCTGACTGTCAATACAATACATTGCTGCATACGCTGGAATCATTTTCATAGCATTTTTCCATAACGAATCAACATGGGTTTTGCACCCATCAACCGCCAAAAATTGTTGTTCGCTCAGTTTGTTTTTCACGTGTAGGAACAAAAAGAAATCGTTGGCTCAAGTCAGAATGTACGGTGGATGACCCATAAATTCGATTGTTTGAATGCTCAAAAATCCTGCGTCGCGCGTTGGTTTTCCTTATTTCTCCGAAGACTTCTGGCAAACAAATGGTTATGTACCATTCATAATTGCGACGTGTCCAGTTTTTCTATAAAAATAGGCGACCGTTTGCTTCAAAGTGCTTCGAGCGCGAATAACTTTCTTTGGGGTTGGCTCATCTTGGAAAACCCATACTGTTTATTTTTGGACTCACACGCATAAATCCAAGATTCGTCACCTGTAACGATGTTGTAAACGGTTTTTAAAGCACTGCGATGTGTATTTCTTAAGCACTCCTTTTGACCAATTAACCCAAGCCTCTTTTTGAGCGATCGTCAACTTATGCGGGATCCAACACACACAACTTTTTTTAACGGTTAAATGTTCATGCTATATCGAATGTATACTAGTCATACTGAATGCCTAAGAATGCCTAAATTTTAGAATAAGTCATATAATAATCTTGCTTTATCAGTTCGTGCACGGCATCGATGTTTACTAACACTATAGCAGATTTTTAACGGCCTTCTTTAAATTCATCCGCCAGCGAACTACGACCACAATTAAATTCATTGGACCAATGATATACAGCAATTCTGTGTGAGGCTTTATCACGAAAAGTCGAAGTTCAAGTTGATTAACGCACTGTTGTTGAGATAATCCACGTCAAAAGTCGACAGAAAAATGTTCTCAAGATAATTTCATTTTTTGGCCAAGAGTAAATTTTCAACTTAATTAAAACTAAACAAATAGCGTCTGTATGACAAAACGTTCCGAGTACTTATACCGTCACAAATGTCAAACCGTATGATGCAAACGTCAGATCACACCTAGCACATGCAGGGTTGCCAACGTAGAAGAGAACTCAAAAGAAAATTAATAGTTGCAAAAAAATACAATTGTAGCAATTCAAACAAAATTGAATACAAAAATGTTCTTTGTAGATTTTAATATTTTTATTTCCCGCATTGCTGTAAATATTAAAAAATGCGAGTAATTTTTCTTTTAGTTATTAGATAGTAACAGCGATTACAATAAAAAAAGACTAATCTGAAGTGTTTTATAATTAAAAAAATACATTAAACGCTAAAAGCTTAAGCATAAGTAAAAAATAACAAATGTACTATATTTGTATACAGTATAATTTTGTTTGCAAGACAAATCGAGAAAAGTATAAAAGCAACATGACAAAAATAATAAAATAATAAAAAATACATAGAACAAAAGACAAATAATAAAAAACGCACGATCAACATAAGACATTAAATAATCAGAGCATGAATTATGTAGACAAAATGTTAAGCTGAAAGAGCTTGTAAGAAGAGTAGTAAAATCAAAGAATAAGTAGGGTAAAAAAATTGAAAAGTAAAATATTACATAAAAAATGATGAAAAATTTTAAGGTGCACGTTTAAAGTAGATATTTTTAAAACTCTGAACAATATTTTATATAGCCATAACTACAAAATAAACACTTGTACTTGCATCGAACAAAGCAGTTGACAATTGTCCAACTTGTCCTCTCTGTTCATTTTATTTCGTTGCATAACAGATAAGCGTTTCCCACTACACCAGTCTATATTTAAAAAAACCTTGTACCAGTATTTGTATTTTTGGCATTGTTGGCTACATATATCTATTTGTTTTAGGATCCTCAAAAAGAGCACATTAACGACACTTCCTTAACAGTTAAAAAGATTAAAAATTGTATTTACATAGTAAAATGTCCACATTGTCCTATTTGAAAAACAATATGTTCTTTGCAGCAAAAAGCTTATCTTTTCGCTTAGTAACATATTATTAGGTGCCCCAAAAGTCCTGATTCAATTACAAAAAGTTTAATTTTTATGCATTTGTCTTTCTTTCTTCGTGCTTATAGTGTTGTAGCAACCTTCATCTTTATATTCCAGATGAGTTTGCAAGAAAATGAACTTCGAGTTTTGATCCACTATTGCTGGAAACGGGAGATGCCGTAAAAGAGATTTGCGATACTGAAAGTGAAGGAACTGTAAATTGGTCAAAAGGTACAGGCGCTTTAAATCCAATCTCAGCCTTGAAGATTTGCTTCGTTCCGGTCAGCTAATAAAGTTAGATAATGGTGATTCACAAGCTGGTTTGGACGCCGAACCTTCATTAAGCACTCGAAATCTAGACGCTGCGCTTGGAGCTGGCAAATCAACGATTCATCGGCACCTTTAGCAACTTGATTTTGTCCACAAGAAGCCCCGCTAGGATCCGCACGAACTCACCGAAACACAAGCCTCCAAAAGAGTCGAGATTTGCCGCGAACTGCTCAATAATCCATTGAACGGCCGATTTTGGAACCGAATTATGACGTTGGATGAGAAGTGGGCCTTTTTGGTCAATCAGAAACGACAGAAGAAGTGGGTTCCAAAAGACCAAAATCATCCGTTAGTTCCGCGTAAAGATCATTTTCTAGCAAACTTATGTGGAATGTGAACATGAAGGTTGTTACAACACTCTAAGCACGAAAAAACAAAGAAAAATGCATAAAAATTGAATTTTTTGCAACTGAGTCAAGACTTTTGGGACAACCAACTATAACAGTAAACCTTAAATACAAAATGAAGTAGGACACTTCAATAGGTTTTTTATTTGTGGATTGTTTATAGATTGTGTGATCTTACAGTACTTGAAATAGAAATATTTTTAACTGTTGCTTGGCATGCTATTACTTGGTTAATCCACGCCAAAATTAATTTGCAAAATAAAGACCTCTGCAATTCTACTTATGTTGATTACGCTGGACAAAATTTTTATTTTTTATTTCTGATTTGATTCCCCCTATATATCACTAGATCCTTCTGCCCTAAAATGAAGGAAAATCAACGGTATAATGTTCCTGATTTGCTTTTGCGGTCAGGTCATTGATGTTTTATACTTTTATGCTTTTTTCAGATTATTTTACAACCGACAATCAATAAAAATTCTCTCCAGCTTAGAAGGCCCGAGGCAGTCCTCTACATTAGAAAAGCCTTGGTAGAACCATTGCAGACCAAAAAAGAATATATTTTTATTCTAAATATTTGCGAGCTTCTACACCTAAGAAGAAGACGCGTTTCTGCCACGATGTTAAATGGTTGTTCGAAGAGATAGAAATGGAATACAAGCCAAACCAATAGCGTCTGCTTACAGACGATTACTCATAGCTTAAAATCGCTCCTGTTGCAAAACGGAAACCAACTCTGTCGCATATGTCACTCATCTCAAGGAAAATTAGGAGAGTGTAAAGAACTTCCTAAAAAACTCAGATAGCAAAATCATGAGTGGGAGATCATTGGAGATTTTAAGATAATATCGTTATTCATTTCATTGGGCCTGCAAGTAAGCTATCCGAAAAACCCGTGCTATCTCTGTTTATCGGAATAACCAGGCAGACCACCAACATTATAAAAACATACTATCAGCAAAAAGAATGGTAAGTGAGAGCCATTGGTTGATCCAACAAAAATTTTAGTCCCACCGCTTTACATAAAGCTAAGCCTTATGAAAAAACATATAAAAGGACTGGGCCAGCCATTTTAATTTCTTGAAATAAATTCCTGGTATTCGTTTCACTGTTGAACAATAAACAAGTGCCGAGAGCTCTCTGTCGCGAAGCTAAAAATAAACGGCTATCATATCCGGCAACCTTAATACGGTCGTAAAATTATCGCACTCAACATGTTTGCCCAACAACAATCCGTACCTCAATCACAAAATGAAGTGATATTATTGCATCAAAATAATGCGTTGTTCCAAGAAAATTATCAACGTTCGCAAAATGAACAGCAACTTTATAATAGCTGGAAATTATCGAAAAACGAGAAGATAAGTGATATGAATAGGGCGGACCAACTCCAAATCCAATTAAATAAAATCCATAAGATGTATGTAGAACTAAGCGAAAAATACTCAGCGATAGAAAACAGACTGTCTAACAACACCGAAGAAATTGGCAATTGAATACTACACCAATGAAGGGGAATTAGCTTAGGAAACAGGGTAGATTCGCCAAAAAAATAGAAAATGATTACATCGCTAACACCCCATAAAACAATCAAAACTTTTCGAAAACAAAGCAATTGGTAGCCAAAAAATACGTCCTCCTCCCCCAATAGTTGTAGATGGAATTGAAAATTCCAATCAATTACATAAACAAATTAGTAAAATGTTAAAAAGGCAACTTTAAAATGCTTAGAACAGTATTAGATGAAGAAACATACTTGTAGCACTCACAAGAGAATAAACAAAACAGGCCAATATGTTACATCACTCATGCAAACCTGAACAGATAGTCTTGTCACTCGGAAAGAGAGATTTTAAGCTGTTAGAATCAAATTAAAATACAAAACCAAACAACCTCTGAATATGTTTATCTTGGCGTTTAGACATGGTGAGGATATTAACAAAGCTTTTGCAATCACTCATATAATGGGGATTAGGATAGAGATTCTGCCGATTAGAAAATCAAGGTTAGTACCTTAATGTAAAAGGTACCAAGCCTACGGACACACGCAGAGATACTATGCAAAAGAACCCAGATGTGTCAGATGCACCACAAAATATTTAATGGCATATTGTATCAAACCTAACCATACAAAACCGAAATGCGTTCACTGTGGCAAAGATCGCCCAGCTAACTATCGTGGATGCTTGGTGGCCAAACAAATGCAAAAAATTAAAAACAAACTAAGAAACCTACTTTGCTTTGACAGCCCCTAAGAATCAAACAAATGAATGTGGAAAAACTGAAACAAAAATGAATCAAAAGCCATAACCTACAATCAGAAAATTATAATAGAAAAACTGGTAGATTAGATTCAACAATTGAATAAACTCTTCAACAAATATTGGAAAAATTAAATGACGTGATGATTACGGCACTGTATAGCCCACCAAGACATAACATCAAGGAAGAATACTGCCTTAACTTCCTTGAAAAACAAGGATATATATTTATTGCTAGAGTAAAGAACTTTTGAGAACATGTAACCGATTGAACTGTGAAATGGCATCAACTAGTAAACCAACATACTGGCCAACAGATTTGAACAAAATTCCTGTCCTAATAGACATTTTTATTGTCAGGGATATCTCCTCGAATTACATTCATGTTGAAGAAGCATGAGATATGAACTCAAACCACTTTCCCATACTTCTCAGTCTAAATAATAGTGTAATTCAAAAAAGAACTTCCACCTAAACTAGTTAATAAATGGGCTCATTGGCAAAGTTTCAAAATCAAACTTGAGAACTCTATAAACATTTCTGTATCGCTAAAAACTAAAGAACGGCAGCATGGAAAAATACCCCTTATATTAAACCCAGAGTCAAGGGTAATAATTACCCCAAAGAGATTAGGGATCTTGTACCTGAAAAAATGAAATTAAGGAGAAAATGGCACCAAACAAGGGCACCAATAGATAAAACTGCCCTGAACAACGCTAAAGAGAAAAATACAACGCAGCAAAACTGAATTAATATAAAGCTATCTAAGAGAATTAACCAACTACAGTAAAACAGTCTACTCTTTGTGGAAAGCCTTAAAACGACATACCCTTCAAAACCCACCAATCAGAAAGGCAATCGAAAATTAAACCCGGAATAACCTACAAAAAGCAACTAGATTTTCAAAACACTTGGATCTGATCTTTTAATGTCGAGATTACACCTACCAGGTCAAAAGAAATTTTGAAAGAAATCAAAAAAAATATTAACCCAAAAAAGTACCCGGATTTGATCAAATCACAGGAGAAATTCTTTAGCAACTCCCAAAAAAGCAATAGCAAAATTGACTTATCTTATTAACGCTACATTTAGATTAAGATATGTTTCTGCAATGTGGAAAATAGCGAAAGTAATAACAATTTCTAAACCAGAAAAGTTACCTCAAGAAGTGTCGTCATATAGGCATATTTCTTTGTTACCAGTTATATCGAAACAGTTTGAAAAAGTACTTCTTAAAAGATTAAAACCAATAATGGAGGAAAAAACCTAATCCCTTCGCATCAGTTTGGGTTAAAAAAAAAGCCATTGCGCAATAGACCAGGTATACAGAGTTGCAGATATTATAGAAAAGTCTTTAGAGGAGAAGAAAGTCTGCTCTGCTATATTCCCTAGATGTTGCCCAAACTTTAGATAAAAAAGGCCTATTTCATAAACTGAACAAAACTTTGCCACGCCAACACTCTCAACTTTTAAAATCACCCCTTTTAGGAAGATACTTTACAATAAAACAGAAAGAGGCCTATTCTAAATTAAGAGAAATTCAGGAATGTTACAAGCTAGTGAACTAGACCTAGTACTCTACCTGCTATACATTAGTAATATTCCTGATCTTTAACAGAATACCATCACAACATTTGCAAATGATACAGCCATTATTTCAATAGGAAAAAATCATAAAAAGGCTGCTAAAAAGTTACAATCCTCCATGGATGGAATAAACACCTAGACCAGAACTTGGCATATCAAGCTTAACAAAAGGAAGTCTTTAAATGTAGACTTCACCAATAAATTAGAACACCAATACTTGAGCATGACCCTAGATGCAAGGTACGCTGGAAAGCCCATGTAAAAAACTAAAAAGAAGAGTTTAACCTAAAATATAGAAAAATGTACTGGTTACTAGGAAGAAACTCCAAATTATCCATTTACAATAAATTGCTTCTTTATAAACAAGTCTTAAAACCAGTATGGACATATGGCCTACAACTCTAGGGCTGTGTTAGCAAAAGTAATATCCAAATCATTCAATGACTACAAAATAAAGCAGTGAGAGACATGGTCAATGCACCTTGGTATTTCCACAACTGTGACCTCCATAAGAACTTTAAAATAGAGACAGTTAATCTAACCATTCCCAAAATCGCAACACGTCATGAACAGCGAGTTTTCCAACATGTAAACGTAGAGGCACTCCAGCACAAGAAATGTATATTGTAATTTTTTTTTTTTTATTATAGCTGGCTCTGCAATATACAATGCAATATACAATGCAATACACGGCTTGGTTGTTATAGTACAATTAAATAAGAACTAAACTACATACATTGAGGTTTAATCCAGTAGGGGTTAACTGATAAATTACATTTCTATCTTAATTTGACATTGAGTTGGGTTTATATACCACATTTAAATTAAGTCATGTGGTAGTTTACGTTTAAGACGCCTGTGAATATTTTTTTGGCCTAGATTTAATTTGGTAGCACTTGAACACAAGGTTAGATTTTGGAAAAACTTTACAGTGGATTTATTAATGAACTCTGTAATTAATGTAAAACTTAATTCACTGTGAACTTGATTATTACGCACAAACCAAGGGCAGTTGATGGCGATTCTGAGCACTTTGTTCTGGATTGTTTGAAGTCTCTTCATGTTTGTCTTTGATGTGTTGGACCATATTGGACATGCATACGTAAGAATTGGTCTGAGAATTTCTTTGTAGATAAGTACAGCACACTCAGGTCTGAGGTGAGATTTGCGGTTTATAAGGGGATATAATGCACCCAGTCTGTTGTGGCACTCGTTGAGTTTTTTATTGATATGAAACCCCCAGTTCAGTTTCGCGTCTAAGTGCACGCCTAAATATTTAACAGCTGAGTCCTTTGGATTCCAATCTATTTCGTTATTATTTATTTTTATTTTTGTAATTTGCTCATATCTCTTGAGGGTAAAAATTTTTGTTTGACATTTATCAGAATTTACTTTAATTTTCCATTTCTGAAACCATGCACTTAACGTATTTATAGAGTTTTGTAGGAGAACAATTGTTGTATCAAGACTGAGGCTCTGTGTATTAATTGCAGTATCGTCAGCATACATGGCCAGCGTTGAGTTGAGATCTGTAGGTACGTGGTGAACGAACAGGTCGAATAAGGTGGGTCCCAGAATACTGCCCTGGGGTACTCCGGCCCGAATAGGTTTAGAACTAGATAAGGTTGAGCTGATCCGGACTCTAAAAGTTCTGTTAGCGAGAAATGAGTGAATGATTTTGGTTAGGTAATTTGGAATGTTTAAAAGCCCCATTTTATATAGAAGTCCATCATGCCAGACCTTGTCGAAAGCTCTTTCCAAGTCAATAAATACAACCGCAGTATTCTTTCTTTTCAAACCCTCTTTCAATTGATTCACTTATTCTGAGAAGCTGGTGAGAGGTCGAGTGATGGTTTGGGAAGCCAAATTGAAGAGGAGGAATAGTATCATTTTGGTGGAGGTAATCTTGTAATCTGGAAAGTATCACTTTTTCTAAGAGATTGGCCAGGGTTGACAGGAGACTGATAGGTCGGTAGCTGTCAGGGTTTTCCTTCCGTTTACCTACTTTATAAATGGGGAGCACATTTGCAGTTTTCCATGCTGTCGGAAAGTATCCTAGTCTGAGACAGGCGTTGTATATTGAGGTTAAGTAAGCCAGAGCCTTTTTTGATAGGTGCTTTAGCATTTCGTTTTTATAAGGTCGGGCCCAGGGGTCTTACGCTTAAGTAATATTGTTATATAAGATTTAATTTCTTGGACAGATGTAGGAGCTATTTCGTGGTTATCCTGTAACTGCATATTTGCGATTGCGCTTGTTACCTGCCTTTCGAAGTGTTCGTCTTGTTCTTCAAAATTGGGCGTAAATGCCTGTTCAAGATGAGTTGCTAATAAGTTGGCTTTTTCATCATCGGAGGAGTATCTGGCGTTATTTGATATCATAGGATAGATTATACTCGGTTGTCTTAATAATCGTTTGGTAGCTAACCACATAGATGGGTCACCGGGTTTAGTGTCTTCAAGGTAAGAATTGTATCTTTGGATTCTTAGACTGTCAAGTTCATTCTTTACTAAGTGACATAGTTGGTTGTACAGTGTTTTAAGCTATGGTAACCGGTGTCTTTGCCAATCCCTTCTATATATATTCTTTTGCTTAATTAGATCAAGTATGTAGTTGGGAGTTCTAATATGCTCGGCAACTTTCCTTTGCTTCCGTGGAGTGGTTGTTTCTTGTATACTTGCTTGTAAGGCTGATGTGTATTGTAGAACGGCATTGTCTATATCCGGGGGAAGTCCAGGTGGTCCCACCCAACGGAGTTTTTGATCAAGGGTCGACTGAAAATTGTCCCAATCAGTTTTACCATGAGCTAAGCTAGGCGGTGGAGGTATTATTTGAGGGGTGTTGTGGAGGCTGATGATGACAGGAAGATGATCAGAGTCCAATTCAGATGCCACTGTTTGATACACTGGATAAGTGACATTTTTATGCAGTATAACATCTAAGATGTCAGGTTGATGGTCTGTTCGGTATGGATGGTAAGTGTAGTCGTCAGGGGCTGATATTAATATACTGTGTTTGGCCATAATGTTATGCAACTTCATCCCGTCTGGATTACTAGCAAGGCATCCCCATATGGTATTTTTTGCATTTAAGTCTCCTAAAACTAACGTGGGCTCGTTGCTGCTGAACAATTCACCGATTTCGTCTTCAACAAGCCGTTTATTTGGGGGTTTGTATGCAGATGTAAGGGTTAAAGAGCCACTAGTTTTCATGTGTATTTTGATAGAAATGGCTTCTATGTTTTGAAGAACACCCATATGGAGGAGGTGGTGGCTGAATTTCTTTTTAATTATAATTGCAACTCCGCCTGATGCTATTACAGCTTCTCGGTCTTTCCGATATACGTGATAACCAGGAATTCTGATTTTTTCGGGGCTTACAAAGTGTGTCTCTGTGATACACGCGATATCAATGTTGTGCCGTGTCATGAATTCTATAAAAGTTGAACGTTGAGATTTAAGACCATTGGCATTCCAATTTGTCACTGTTATATTATTTATTAACGGAGGATTATTTTGATCCATTATTTAGCAATGTTGGTAATAATGTTGTTAGGAATGGCATTATTTTGTCTAAATGAGAGATTAGCAGTTCTATTATTTTCTTAAGTACTGTGGAGATAAGGTCGGCTCATGATTGCTGTTCGTCGGGAGTGGAAACGTTGGGTTTGGATACAAAACGTCTTGGGGACGATGACTCATTAGTCGTAGCATTTTGTTTGTCTATTACTGCTTGGGCGTATGATCTGTTTTGAGTTCTAAAGCTAGAGTTTCTTGTTTGGTCCAGGGTTACCTTAGCGTAATAACTACAACCTTTGTAGTTCGTTGGGTGCTTTTCCAAGCAGTTTACACACTGAGGATCATCTCCAGGTCGTTTAGGGCATTCGGTAAATAAGTGATTGCCAGTGCACTTCACACAGCGTGCTTACGAGTAGCAATAGTTACGTGTGTGGCCGTACAGTTGGCATTTTTTGCACTGAGGAATTTCCTTCGACTTTCTTAGTATCTCTACTTCTACTTTGCTGTGGTTTAGTTTTGTTAGTTTGAAAATTTCCTTGCCTTCTTGAGTGTCATCGAGATCCACCGCGCATAGTGGGATCAGATATCTGTCTTTGTTGTATAATCTGGCTACTTTTTGTACCGGATATTTTAGAGTTGTTAATTCGTTTTTGATTTCATCTTCCGTAAGGGAGACAGGGACGTTTCGGATTATTACAGATAAGTTGCGAACTTCTGAGTTTTTAAATGTGTGGTAGGCTAGATTGTTCTCGCTGTAATGCTTAGTCATTACTCGGTAATCCTCTATTCTGGTGAGATTTATTCTTAATTGTTTGTTTCTAACTACAGTGGCAAATTCACTCGATCCTTAAGATCAGTAATTATTTCTTGAAATTTTAATTTGTCTGCATTATGCAGATAAATTGGCGGGATCTTTCTTTTATTCTCCTTAGTATTAACAGATTGGGACGGAGCGGTAACAGAGGTATCCATGTCTTTTATAGCTGCAGCGAGTTTACCTTGATAAATGGTTTTACCGCCATTCTTGATTTGTTTCCCAATAACGTAAAATTTATTTTTGGTTATTAGATTTTCAGGTATAAATAAATATTTTCTATTCGGTTCGGATACAGGTAGCGATAAGGTAAAGCTGGTTCGTTTAAGATTAGGATTGCTCATCTTGAATAAAGAACCCCTCCGCAGGGGCTCTTATTGGTAAAGTCTTTGTTTTATTCAATAGTAGATTTATGCGTTAAAGGTATTAAATTGTTAAATAAATAAATACGCCTGACAGACTGCGGTTCGGCGCGGCGATATCGCAGGTAAAATTATGTATTGTAATTAAGAAGACTAATCTGGTTCATTATTTAAAACTACCCTAGTTAGAATACATTAGCAGTTGTTAATTAAAACTTATTGTACCCATTCCTTCGCATTTTAAGAAAGTGTAAAAGTCGCTGTTTCACGAAAAAAGTATCAAAAATTACAAAACACAGCCATTTTTTCAAAATATTTGATTATAAATTTTTTTTGCTCCGCGACGGTTTTAGCATGTATTTTCTAGTGTAATAGGATTCCTTCCTGTCTTCTAGGTTAAAGAGAACTTTTATTGGTCGTTCGGAGAAAATTAAAATATTCTTCTATCTGGTAATAGGTCCTCGGACCGAACTCTCAGAAATTTCGGATGTCACCTGAATATAGTCATAAGATAAAAACAATCATCTCCCAGCACATGAGCAAAATTCTAGCCCGATATTCCGTTTTTCACTAAGATGTCTCCCTCTCCCGGTCCCCTTTTTCTCTCCACTCTTTTTCTTGTCTCCATTTCTCTCGTCTCCCCTTTTCCCGCTTTCCCTTCTGCGTATCCTGTTTCCTATCGCTCTAATGGTTGGAGTACTGGCTAGAACCTATTTCAACACGTTGAAACTTGTTACAACGAGAGCACTCAGCTTTAAGATACACTCGCAAGAAAAATCACCACTTCAAAGGATGTTATTCATAAAAAGGAATCAATTTGTACGCATGCGTTGACAAATCTTTGCATTATAAAAGAAGCAACAACGAAGACGCGATCGAAGAATCTCAAGAAATTTTAGTAAAAGAGAAGTTTCAAATGATGAAGCACTGAATGTACAAGGAAAAACATGGTCTCGCACATGTCTTTCCACACATATCCATATAACTTGTTTGCATTATGGTAGCCGATATAGACAAACCTTAGAATCTGAAACAAATAATGGATTCTCCAGAACCAGAAAACTAGCCTAAAATGATGAAAAAAGAGATTACATCTCACAAATCAACAAAACATGGGAATTAGTCGAACTGCCGCCAGCAAAAAAGACCAGTGTTATGCAAATGGTTCTTCAGACTGCAAACATAGACAGGCAGATTGACCGAACGCGGCTTCATTTAGAGAAAAAACATCGATTGTGAAGAAATACTTTCACCAGTGGTCAAATATGAATCAGTTCAATTTCTGTGTGCGCTTGCGATACAAATTGATATAATGTTATACAGGGTGCCCAGAAAGGATAGGGGGTATTTGTAAATTCAATAAAAAACACTACAAGCAAAACAATATTTTTTTATTTTCAATATTCAGACAGTTTTGGAAAATTAAGTGCAAAACTGGCACTCCTCTAACCGAACACGGAAATTAGCCGCCACACGCCTACACATCTCTCTGGAAACGGCGGCCGTTTCAGTGCGGAAATTGTGCTTCAATTGCAGTAGAATTCGTGATTTGTTTGCATACACTTTCATTTTAAGGTATTCCCAAAAGAAATAATCAAGGGGTGTAAGATCAGGGCTTCTCGTGGGCCAGTTGAGGGTGCCTCGATGAGAGATCACTTTTTCCGAAAAAAGTTGATTGACAAGCTCAAGTGATTGGTTTAAGGTGTGGCAAGTGATTCCATCTTGCTGAAACCAAATTTCCACATTACAACCTTCAAACTCCTGCAGTTGTGGAACCAAAACATGTCGCAATACCGTTCACTGTTTACCGTAAGTGCTCGCCCTCGACGGTCTTCAAAAAAATAAGGCCCGATGATGCCTTCACCATACATGGAAGCTAACACAATAACTTTTGGACTATGTAATGGTCGTTCATGTATCTGTCTTGGATTTTCGTTGTCCCAGTAGCGACAGTTGTGTTTGCTTACGTGACCATTTAAGTAAAAATTCGCTTCGTTGCTAAACAGAATGTTTTCGTACGTTGGGAAACGTTGAAGCATTTCATTTGCAAAATTCAGCCGGAGAGGATAGTCGGCAAGGTTCAGATTTTGAACAAATTAAATTTTATAGGCTGTAAGTTGTAAATCTTGATTCAGAATCTTGTGCAACGACGATTTTTTAATATTAAATTCTGACTGCGTTTGCAAACTGATTGAGACGGATTTTCACGAACTGAAACTCTCACTTCTTCGATCGTTTGTTGGCTTCGAACAGAGCGCGGGCGACCTTGATTGAGAATTTTTGCAGTCGAATCATTCCAATCCATTTTCTGATGGTATCGTACGTTAAATTCTGCACGATATAAACGTTGCGCTGTGACTATCGAATCATAATAGGTGCGTACGCAAAAAGCGCGATGGTCTCCTGGGTTCACTTTCATGGCTACTAAATCTCCAAAGAGCAGTGCAAAAACCTATCCTTACCGCGCCCTTCCAAACCGCGCCGTTTCATGGGCGGCGCAGATACAAATACCCCCTACCCTTTCTAGACACACACTGTATCAATTCGACGTGAAAACTCCTTTTTTCACGGTGAACTCGAAAAAGAGATATATATAAAAATAATTCGAAGGATTCCATAATGACCCGTACGTTATAAAAATAAACAAATTGATCTACAATCTGAAGCAAGCGTCTATACAGTGAAACGAAATGTTTCATTTATATTGCTGGTCGTCTAATTGTGAGATCATACCGTTGTATTTATATGTAAGCGATGTACCTACTGATGGCCGGAATTACTTCAGAATTAAAAGAATTAAAACACTTTAAAGTGCGAAACGAATTGACCGATCGTTACATAAGATTTCAAAGAAAACACTAGCGAGATGAATTAATAGTATCTCAAAGTCCTTATATTAAAAATGTGTTAAATTTTTTTAGAAATGGTGCCTGTAACCCAGTGTCAACAGCAATAGACATAAACATAACCTTGTCCAAAGAAGACTCGCCGGAAACAAAAAAAATGAAAGAAGAAAAACCAAGTCCCTTAGTCACAGCATCGTGAGCGAACATATCTTTAGTGTCAAAATTCTCAGTTAATTCTTAGAATGCCCAGGGCCGGCGCATTGGTGTGAGGTGAAGCGAGTATTAAAATATTTAAAAGAAAGCAACATGTCGCTTCACTGCTAGAAGAATACGCCAGTGTTCAAATTAACAAAACGGCTAACCAGTGGTTTTGGGTTTCTCCTTTCAGGCAGTGACATAGCTTGGACCTCAACGCGCCAGCAATTCATCTCTCTTTCAGAATATGTGGCCGCATGTCAGACATCGAAAAACGCGATATGCTTGAGAAGACTGATCAAAGATATGGACGGTTACAATGTGGGTTTGACACAATTGTATTGTGACAACCATAGTGCTAAACGATTGATTCGAAACCCATAAAAGAGCCAAATATCGATTTAATGGTTTTTCCTCAGAGAAGCGCTGGCGGATAGTCATCTCGGCCCAATATATTGGGACGCTTGCAACTTAATCTTGGATATTACAAAAGCATATTGGATAATGATTCAGACCACTCTGTACGCGAAAGTGTTAATTGTAAGAACACAGAATCCCCTAACTCCGATAATTAGTGAGTGCTTGCGTCAATTGTAATATCCCTTCCCTTTTCCGTTCGCCAGCATGTAATCAGCGGTATGAATTATAACTTATATATAACCATTAGTAATCATTCCTTAATTACCATTAATAAAATGTACTTTTTATCAACCACCTTAATAATTACACCCGCGTTTGATCTACAACTGCAATTCCTTAAGAATCCTCCAATGGTAGTAATTGGGTTTTTGGGATCTGCCTTGTATATCTTAAATAACGTTTATAATCCGCAAATATATAAATTCAAAATAACTATTGCAAAAGCGGTTGTATTTTCTTATAAAAAATTAAATTATGCGTATTAAAAAATTAATCAGACGTACCTATAACTCCAGGTCGATCTGTCATTTCTGACATCTGCCAAGCCTTATAATTTTTCATCTGTGACAGATAGTGAAATAACGTTTTCAGTATTCAACTGATCGCGTGTTATCGCCGCCTGCGGCTATTACTAGTGATAGTACATTCCTTACAACAATTAATATTAGTAAGTACTAAATTCACTATAATAGAACCCCTGCGGAGGGGTTCCTGTCCATTATGAGCGCTAACGATAACAAAAGAAACAGTGACGATTTATCGCCATCAGAATATGAACCGAATAAAAAATATTTGTTCGAGCCAAAAAACTTAATTACAAAAAACAAATTCTATTTAAATGAAAAACAAATCGAAAATGCTGGCAAAATTATCTATCAAGGCAAGCACGCTGCGGCAATCAACTTGATGGATACAGCTAATCTGCAGACGCAAGTCACACCAGTACCCGTTGAAAAGAAAATAAAAATTCCGCCTTTATATTTACATAATGCTGATAAACTCAATTACCAGGAAATACTACAGGAACTAAAAGATAAAACCACAACTGAATTTACAACAGTCCACAAAAACAATCAACTAAGATTAAATCTAACAAGCATAGAAGATTATCGATGTATGACAAAACACTACAGTGAAATGAAATTAAGTTATCACACTTTTAAGGACCCGGAAACAAATAATCTCTCGGTAATTATCCGGAATATTCCTGTATCACTGACGGAAAAAGAAATAGAAACCGAATTAACAGACTTAAAATACCCCATTAAAAAGATTGCGCGCTTGTATAACAAGAATAGATATCCAATCCCTCTTTGTGCGGTGGATCTTGAAAATACACAGGAAGGTAGGAAAATCTTTAGCTTAACAAGACTTAATTATTGCGTAATTGACGTTGAACTACGAAGAAAATCTTCAGAAATCCCGCAGTGTAAAAAATGCCAACTATATGGCCACACGCGCAACTACTGCCAATCTCTGCCACGATGTGTGAAATGCACAGGTAACCATCTATATGATAACTGCCCCAAAAACCAAATGAGGAACCACAGTGTGTTAACTGTTTGGAAAAACACCCGCAAACTATAGAGGATGCAGCTACTTCCTTAAGATAAAGCAGTCAACAAATAGCAACTACAGAACACCGAATAAGACATTTGCACAAGCAACCTTAAATAAGCAGGAGAGCCATGTAAACCAGCCGCCCTCACCTAGTCAACGCCAAGGACGTGCACCCCAAGCTAATGCCAACCAGGCGGGCGAATCTCAAAACGAAACTGACCTTATCACAACAATATTAACAAAACTTGTTGAATTACTCATTCCACACCTAGAAAAACTAACGCCATTATTAGCATCTATACTTCCTACCTTGCTAACTAATGGACCCAAATAAAAAGCAAATAGTTACTAAATTAACCTTGACTAATTGGAATGCCAATGGTCTAAAAGCAACGCTCCATTTTTATTGATTTTATTACTCGTTATGACATAGATATTGCTTGTGTGACAGAAACGCACTTTATTAACACTGAAGCATTCCGCATCCCAGGATATTTAGTGCACCGAAAAGATAGAGTAGCTGATAAGGCCTCCGGGGGAGTAGCGATCATAGTAAAGAAAAAATTAAAACATCACCTACTTCATCTTGTTGATATAGAAAACTTAGAAGCTGTAGCCATACAAGTACAGATGGGTAGTAACTGCCCCCTAAAATTAGTCTGTGCGTACAAACAACCCAATAAAAGACTATTAGACCTCGATATAGGTAAATTATTCAACAGCACGGAGCCTACGATGCTACTAGGTGATCTAAATGCAAAAAACACCACCTGGGGATGCCGAACTAGCAACCCTGAGGGTATAAGGCTACACAACATTACGGCGAACCATTGCATACTTATATCAGCACCTAATGAATTTACCTACTATCCGTATAAGGCTGACTATCAGCCTGACATTTTAGACGTTGTGCTACACAAGAATCTGCAAAAACCAATCCAACAAACGATAACAAACGAACTAGACTCGGACCATCTACCCGTAATCTTGTCGTTCTATGACATACCTCAAATAAAGCCACCTACTCCTAAACTTGTTGATGAAATAACCGACTGGACAACATTTCAAAAAAAGCTAGACCAAAAACTAACCTGGACGGGACCGCTACAATCTCCTATGTGTATCGATGAAGCAATAACACAATATACGGTTGCAATACAAGAAAGCGCACAAGAAGCTACAACACCACGGAAACGAAGAAATATTGCTTCGCACAACATAACACCTGATTATATAATAAAGCTTATAAGATCAAAAAACAGATACAGAAGAGAATGGCAAAGGTCACGACTACCATACTATAAAACGTTGTATAACAAATTAAATCATTTAGTAAAACAAGAGCTAGATAACCTTCGAATAATAAGATACAATAGTTACCTTGAAGATATTCATCCCGGTGACTCCACTATGTGGAAGGCAACTAAAAGATTGCTAAGACAACCAAATGTTATTTATCCATTAGTAGATAACAACACGACCCATTCATCTGAAGAAGAAAAATCAGAAATATTGGCGCACCTAGAGAAAGTCTTTACTCCAAATGCAGATGAACACGACCCCATACTTGCGACCCAAATAGCAAACACTTTAGCTGACTTTTATATACGGGAGACTACTGAAATAACCCCTGTGACTGCCCAAGAACTGAGGCTATACATACAGCGTCTTCCTAGGCGCAAGTCCCCTGGACCAGACTTGATAAACAATGAAATAATAAAACACCTATCCAAAAAAGCAGTAGCCTACCTAACGTCAATTTGTAATGGCTGTATGAGGCTAGGTTACTTTCCACTACCTTGGCGAACTGCGAACATACTACCAATTTACAAAACTGGAAAAGACAAGCACAATCCTGATAGCTATCGACCTATTAGTTTACTATCTACCCTAGCCAAACTTCTGGAAAAGGTGATACTCACTCGTCTGCAAGACTTTATACTCGAAAACGAAGTCATTCCGCCTCACCAGTTTGGGTTCAGACGGTCGCACTCAACAGCTCACCAACTTATTAGATTAACAGAACTCATTGAGAAAGGGTTTGAAGAAAAGAAATATACCGCAGCAATATTTCTAGATTTGGAAAGAGCCTTTGATAAGGTTTGGCTTGAAGGAATCCTGTATAAAATGATCAAGATAAACATCCCGGCTTATATAATAAAAATTGTAAATTCCTTTCTCAACAACAGAACTTTCAGAGTAAGAATCAACGCAACGCTTTCTAGCATCAAAACAACAAAGGCAGGAGTACCTCAGGGAGCCTATTGGGTCCAACCTTATTCAACCTTTATGTACATGACTTGCCCACGCTAAACAATTCAACGCTAGCCATGTTTGCCGACGATACGGCGATACTAACGCAGGGCGCTACAATTGAAACAACAATAGAACGACTACAAAATGCAGTAAACATAACGTGTGACTGGTTTAAAAAGTGGAAAATAAAATCAATCCTACCAAATCGCAAGCAAAGATGTTTGCACTCAAACGTTACACCCATCTTCCAACAGTCAGACTAAACAATGATGATATACCATGGAACCCAAAGGATGCTGCAGTAAAGTACCTAGGAGTCCACTTACATTCAAAACTCAACTGGGGTATCACATAAATAAAAAATTAATGAGTGCCACACAAGACTCATTCTATTGTACCCGCTGATCAACCGAAAATCCCATCTTAGATCTGAATGCTCATTATTGATCTATAAGGCGATCCTCCGCCCTATATTAACTTATGCATGCCCAGTTTGGAGTAACGCACCCAAAACATCATTGAAGAAACTTCAAACTATGCAGAACAAAGTGCTACGTCTAGCAATTAACTGCCCTTGGTTCATATGCAACAGCCAAATACATCAAGAGTTAAGTGTTCCACTAATCTCAGACTACATTCACAAGCTAACTAGTAACTTCTTTAAAAAATTAGTGATGTGTACAAGTGCAACTAAATTAAACCTCGGTCAAAAGAACATACACTCTAGGATCAAGCGTAAGCTGCCACAGGACCTACTCTAAATTAACTAGCTTTAAGTAATAGTAGAACTCAAATGTTGTAAGTCAGAGGTGTGAATGCACTCACTTAATCCTCTCTCAAAAATTAATGTACTCCTAGTCATAAGTTTATTCATGTAACATAGCCGTGTATTGCATCTTGTTTGCAGAGCCAGCTAATATATATATAAAAAAATATATAAAAAAAAAAATTAATGTTTTTTTATTAACTCCAAGTTCAAGTACCCATCAAAATTTATCATAAAAGATAAATTTGGAGGTCAATCATCGGTACTCATTTCTGCTATCTAAGTTAAATATAAATATGAACATTAAAAGTTGCACCTTTTACGATTCTTTATAATAATTTCTTGTTATCTAACTAAGATGTAACTGCTAAAATGATATAATAACTAAAAATAAAAAAAACATTTATCTTAAAACTCTTATAGAAATATTTAGATAAAAATATTTATTATATCCACATCCAGTACAACATAAATATAAATAATCGTAACACCGCCTGCAAGAGCTTTATACAAACTGAAAAATAATACATTAATTTTTGTAGTGGGAGTTAATGCCGCATCATTTGTGGTTTCTGAACTAAATGAATATAAAAACTTGGATTTTCGATTTCATCGAGAGATTTGAAGTCCCCGTACACCTTATAATCAGCCTCGTCTCCGAAAGCGTGATACAACAAGTCTTTAAAGGACTCCAAGCGGTGAGGATAGTATGACAATCGGAATTCGCTGAAAAACAAAAGCAAAATTTATTTTAAAATACCAAAAAGTCACGTATCAATTTACCTAATGCAGTCTTCTGTGCGAGGGTTCTCTTCCCTTTCTTCTTTGCTCAAATAATCTGTGCAGTCAATCAAGTAGTCCATAGTAACGATGCTGGGCTTCCCCGCCACATACAGCACGGAAGTTTTAATTTCAGTCATGTGTTTGCTCTAAATTTGTTTTTTATCAATAATTTTGATAAGAAAGGAAAAGGAAAATTATAATTACATTATAATAAATGCATTTGGATGGTGTGTATCCGGTATTAAGAATGTAATCGTAATTTCTGTGATCGATCAGCAGAAACCCTCCAGGTTTGATGCACTTCTCAAAGTTCCTTATTGCTTGCCTGCAAAACATCACAATTCAGTTCCTCTAAATATGTGTAACCGTTATGCTGATAACCTCAGATAACTGTGCGTTTAATACTCACTTCTGCTCTCTTTGGTCTCCGTAAGAATCCATCATGTGTGCGAAGGAATTTCCTAAGCAGATGACAGCGTCAAAGCCGTCTCCTATCAGCTGCTCTACATCGTCGTAAAGGGTTAGCCAGTTCGCTTCCTCGATAACTAGAAATGAAAGATAATTAATACCAGTTAAGTAGAGCGATAAACAATTAACCAAATATAACTGGTTTCGTGGGAAAGGCTGATAAATACCGGTTACTAAGCAGACATGCTTATGCGTACAGAAATAGCAATTTCACGTGTTTTTGTGTTTTTAAGTCTCTGATAAAGCAAAATCTTATATTTGAAGGTCACAAGATAATACTGTAAACCTTTTTATGCGCTTTCGTTATAAATCAGTGTTTATAAATATTCCGACACATATTTAAAACTTAAAACAATTGCCTGTATTTGATATTAAATTTTACATTAAAAAAACCTACCCCAGTTATCAAATGCAACCTCTTTTCTTCTATTCCAACGCTTCTTCAGAGCATACTTCAACATCTTATCAGAAGCATCAACAGACACCACACCAAAGCCTTCTTCTAACAATGATACAGAATCGATCCTAATGGCAAAAGAAGCCTTAAAAAAATTACGAAAACCGTTAGCACACTTACCCCGTGCCGCAAGCGACGTCCAGGATCCTCTTGCAGCCATTGCTTCTCAACAGCCCCACCAAGAAGTTGTTATAGTTCTTCGTGCGGCTGGTTTTGTCGCCGATGAAGATTTCCCATACCTTCGCCGCCTTCCCGTCCGCGTACTGGTCCCGCACTCCTTCTGCGGGAGTCCCCAAGGTCCGTGTGTGGAACACGCTCGAGTCCGCCATGGTCACTTTTAAATTGCACGCAAACTCAACTGCTGTTGCACTTCACTGCAGTACGCCTCTTGCAGGCAGACTGATTCTGCAGATTGGGGCAATAATTGCAAACAACGGCTTTTAAACGGTCGCGCTAGGGTGGGGAACCAATTTTTGTAAACATGATAAAGCAGAATCTTCTATTGCATCAGCCTCGCAATCGGGCGATCGCGTTGAAATTAAGCCGACTGTTGAGTAATTGATTTAACTATCACAAAAGATAATTCGCGTCATTAACGTTGTCACTAAGCGGATGATAA
The DNA here is from genome assembly GCA_036346155.1 of Sinelater perroti. NCBI lineage: Eukaryota > Metazoa > Arthropoda > Insecta > Coleoptera > Elateridae > Sinelater > Sinelater perroti. The sequence goes on along the minus strand of JARFIY010000238.1, from coordinate 10,181,349 downwards.
CGAATGTATTCGCGTCTTTTATTAACTATAAATAACTAATGCTTTGTTATTATGTATACACAATCTTATCCTGTGTAGAGGTTTCTTTCACTGAGCTGATATTACTACCGGCGTTCTTCTAGAGCTAGTAATAATTTAGCTTTCTCACATGTATGTAAAAATATTATGTAGGATCATTACAAGAATTTCTAGCAGAATACAGACAATTGTAGTCCGACTGTGGATGGTCTCACCATACTCATTGCCAGTACTGAAAGCTTCGGATCTTCCAGATATTTAAAAGGAAAACTTGCTGAATGCAAACCTAGCATTCTAACCATTGTGCCACGCGGCTTCTCCTTAATTATCAGAAAGTTTACAAAATAGGCTATCGCCTTTTGCTTTATCAAATTTCTAAAAACCAATAAAAAATTACGATTTGATCAAATGTAGAAAATTCACTACTTGTTTGCATAACTTATTTGAACATAAAAACGCTACAATTCGCTACAAATATAGAACTCGATATCTTATAATCGGATTACGCATATGCAGCAATAAAAATAGAACAAAGTGAAGTCCCACTTAAAATTTTTATCAAAACGCTCCAATGATAAGCAGATGACAATTAATATTTTGTATTTATGATTAGCTTCATTGTAATTTTATACTGCAACTTTAAAATGAAGTCATTTTTATAACCATCCAAACTTGAATAAAAATGTCTAATGTAATTTATTGTAGGACCCCTCTTGTAGAAACCTTATAAAAGCGGGATCTATTAAAGATAATTTTATAAACGTAACTATTATTAACTTGCAATTGATTTGCCATTTTGTATTAGAATCATTGGCCTAAGTTACGTATGCGCTTAATAGTATCATCAACTGTAACTGCATGTGCGTGCCACACAAAACATTGTACCAAAAGAACTAAAAGTTGTTGATGACTTGAATGTCGATAAGTTTTCAAACCATGAAAGAAAAACTAATCACTAAAGGCTACAACTTCATTGATGTAAACTGGCCATGTTCAACATTACCGCATAATGCATACCATCTGATCAAAAGCATCCAAACACCTACTCGAAACTGACATCAAATCTGACATTAATACAGAGCGGATCTACCCTACGCTTTGATGGCTTTCTTAACTCTGCAGAGGAGACTTTTAATTCTTACTAAAGAACTGCAGCCATACCAATTTGCGATGTAGGTCGTTGAAGACGGGAGCAAAGCCGGTATTCTAATTCATTCCAAAAGACGTTCTTCTGACAGGGCGTGTTGTCATGATGACATAGCAATGACAGCTCATTTCAAAAAATCCACAGTGAAACGCCCTCTCTCTAAATTTAACTGTTGGTGTTACACTTGCTGATCTAAACCCTCCCGTAAAACTGTCATGTTGCCATTTAAAACCCCAATCCAGCGATATCGTTCTTTGTGCCATTTTAAAAGCCACCTAACGTTAACAGCATAATTTTTAGTCTGCATATATTGTCATTTTAATGGGTATACAGCCAACAGAACTATGAAACTCCTAGGTGGCTTTTTCAGACGCGGACGAGATTCCTTAGTCATCTTACGTGGGCTGCTTATTAATTTAACTTGATATCCAATTAAAAAGAAAATCCTCTAACTGAATATTTTAAGGAAAGTGGGATATATATATATATATATATATATATATATATACATATAGCAAAAATAAATGTATTTAATGAAGACGTAATTTAAATTAATTTACATAAGATAATAATGGACGTTATCACCACAACTGTTTAATGTGTGCGTGTATGTGTGTCACCCACTTACCCCGGGGGGCTTAAGCAGACTTTTCCATCAAGAACTTAATGTTAACTGATCATCCTGATAAACGTCTTATCTTAGCTAACTCCTTTTCTGTCCGCCTAAATATCTTTCTCAATCCATTTCTTCTTCCTTCCTTCCTTCCCTCTCTTCTCCCTGTTTCCAACATCCTGGTTCCTCCTTACCCGCCTACTTCCTCCCTCCTACTTTCCTTCGGCTTTCTCACCTACTGTTGAGCCACATGCTCTTTATTATTCTTTAGGGTTGGTTTTTCTCCTTTGTCGTTCGACATTTCTGAACTTCCTTTCATCCAACCATCATATTGTAACGTTTCTGCTTTCCACAGTGGTGATTAATACGTGCAAATTTACTTAAACTATTTATTCGTTTTACTTACAGGCGATCCAAATTACTTACCACTACTATATATACAGTACATTAACAACGTAAAATTACACTGTATTTATCTGTAGCACCACGTTTCTTCCCTTTAGCTGCCTAGCTGCATGATATTTATGCCTATTTAGGGTCTTTCAGAGGAGCTTGGAAGCGTCTGAAATATTCAAGTACCGCACCTACACAAGCAGTGCGGCTGGAAGGCACTATGTCCGTCGCCCAACCAAACTGCGGGCGTGGACGACAATGTGTTCCAAAATTCGTTTTAATGTAAAAAAGGAACTTCATAAATAACATCCACAAATTTATTTCATAGCTCGTTAAATTCTGTATGTTGCAAGTTTATGTATATGCATTTCAATACCTTGCCAAAATTTCCCTCTATTTAGAAATATATTTAGTTTTAAATAGTAGAGTAAATATTAAGAACTACAGAGTTATTCAATTTTTTGTCCAATGTAGTTTCATTTATTAGGGTTTTCAGTCTTCATACGATTAAGAGATTTTTCATAACCAACGCTTACCTGGACCACCTAATAGTTGATCTACAAATATACACGCACAAACTAAAAATACGTTTTGTGCTCTAGACAATAATGTGCCACAATAATAAATTTAAATGATCTATTCCCTCACCTCCATTGCACTATCTTAGTAGATTAATTGAGTGAACGAAAGCAAATATATTGTTCCATTTCCTTTCCAGTGATATGTTAGATTTACAATTCAGGTATTTTTTATTTCCTCGCCCTTACAGAAGCCATCCCAGCAATCACCAAAAACAGAATGAAACACTCGTTCTAGTTTACATGCAATAATATAAGCTTAATGATTTTGAGTTCCAATATTGCACCTCCATTCTCCCTCCCAGGAAATAAATTTTGAGAATCCAAAAAATGCAATCCTCTCAATATTTAATAACAGCTCTAACCCCAAAAATTAAGGCTTCTATGCTTGAATAGAAAAGTTGTAAATTTAATCTTTGCAATGCTTTCGCCATCTTAAGGATTGAAAATCAAGAAACAGTGAAACGCGAATTCCATACATTTTAATTAAAAGTCTATATACCAAAGTTAACGTTCCGTGATTAGCCATTTTCGCGCTTTTAGAGGTCCAATTTCAATAATCCCACCTTAGTAAAAGTTTACGTCATAAAAGCAACTTACCCACAAATTTCGATGTTTCTGCATTCAGTGAGTCTGGATATTGGAATACTGGATAAAGGAAATATCAGCTATATAGATATCCAAATAAAAAAATTAAAATGTTAAAGTATCCAAATGATATTGCCTTATTAGTAGAGAGCCAGAAAAGATAGAATAAGCACTAAATACCATACAAAAATCTTAAATCATTCCAATATATCAATATATACAGAAAAATAATGGTATGTTGTAAACACCTGCTAACAGCAAATAAGATCACCTTCAAAAAAGTAATACCATTAATAAAGGCATATTTATGGTTGTAAGAGCAGGACTAAAGCTCTTAGTAAATAGCAAAGACTGAAAGCGCAAGTATATGGTGCTACACAAAAATTCACAAAAACTGAATAACAAACAAAAAAGTTCTAAAAAAGAGAAACAAAAGATAAGACTACGGATACATATTAGGAAGAAAAGAACTATGTTGATGAAACACATTTTGTGATGCAACGTAATCACGATAAGGGCTGCGGGAACAACAGAATTGAAACGTCTGGCAGCCCATAGAAAAGAATAGAAGCATGCAACAAACCTGTTCATCCACAAAAAAATTAAACTATAGTAGAACACCAATAACAACAGATAAAATATCAAATACATCATTCAGTCATTCAATGTATAACAAACGTTGTCAGAGAAAAAGTATTAGAAATTATACGAATCTAAGAAATTCGAGGAAAATCCATTGAGATAGTCTAGAACTAAAATCATTGACTAAATTTATTTAAAAAAGAAAATGTGACACATAAACATTATGTTCAAAAATTACGAGAGCAAATAGTAGTAGACTTAAAGTCACCAAAAATGTATGTAGAAGATAAAAATTATGAATAAAACAACGTTTGCAATGATGCAAAGCTCTCCACCATTGAACGGTGGAACAATGAAAACAAGTCCTGAAGGTGATCTGGAAATCCGATGGACGCATCTGGATTTAGCGGATATCAGAACAACACTTCTTATCCGAGTGTATTGTGCCAGCAGACAGGCATCATAGTTTAGAGCGTTTTTTGTGATTTAACGCAAAAATGTATCTTGATACTCTTGACAACTTTGTATTTTCAATTCTCTGAGAACAGTTCGGGACCAACAAGATAACTGGTCTGTTCATATAGCAAAGGTTGTTCTACAGTGATTTGGATAAATAGTTGTAAAAAACCTTTACGCGACCTTAATCTCATCGAATACCTCTAGGAACCAAGCAAATCGCCCATCTTCAATAGTTCGACTCAATGGACTCATGGAGGAACGACAGACACTTCCTACGAACATATACCAAAAGCTGATGAAAAGTGCAGGGTGTGATTGGTGTTAAAGATGAACTAATGAAGATAAACATGCCACTGAGTCTCTGATTCCACAAAAGTGGGTGTCCAGATACTTTTGACCATATAGCGTAGCAACACTGCACGCAAATCTGTTGTAATTACAGAGCGTCCTTCAAACATCGTTAGCTTAAGATTTTCCGTTTCGTCCTCATATTTGTGATGTGTTACCCTAAGAAGCACATAGTGTATGTGACTTTTTGTTTAATATATGCACTTTTCCGTTTTAAAAAAGTCGATATATTAATTGAAGCCCTCCTGCAACCTAACTGTCCTCCGACAAACATAAACAAGGAATACATCAAAAAAATTGCAACAGAATATTAATAAAGAACATCAAAATATCATTGATCAAATTTTTGACATAAAGTAATTGCAGGTTTTGATCAAATATTTGAGAATTGGACATGCGTTTGTCAAAATTGCGAAACATATGTCACAGAAGATCAAAAAGAAAATGGTGTGATTGTTTGCCGCTGCTTGAAACACAAACTGCAAAATAATACTTTCATAATTGGGTAAAAGTCGTTATGCTATGAGTTCAATTCAGAAACAATATAATAACCGAGCCGTTCGAAATATTCAATTTCACCAAGACTCAAGGAAACTTCAAAATTAATGAGAAAACATCAAAATAATATTGATTTGCTATTTATTGTTCTCTAGTATAAACAAAATAAAAAGGCATCTTAATGTTTTAAAACGACCGCATTACAGTGTGCGAGGAAAACGGCTGGAATTGAACAATTCAGCGCACAAGTCCTTGCCCAAGAACATGGGGTTGTGTATGATCTACTCTACTCATCGGATCTCATTCGTGCGACTTTTTTCTTTCCATGAATAAAAAATCTGGTGTGAACATCACACGACTTTTCTTATCCTATTAATATATATTATACCGGGTCCATCGTCTCGGCCCTGCGCTGCTCTCGTACCGGAACTTGTTATTTTAAATAAAAAAGGACGAGGCGCGAGTCCAACACTCGAAAGCTGATTAAAATAAACAGTACTACGTTACTGAAGGTAACCGTGCGAGCTCGGCCGCACAGCCTTCCCTATTATCGCCGCCCGCGTGCTCCCTCCTAGCGGCCAAGCGCTCCCCCCCCCCATCCTCCCGCAGTCGGCCGGGAAGCTCTCCGAGCGCACTGTGATTGGTCCGTTTAATTAATTTTTAATCGGCTATAACTTATTTATTTGACCTCGGATCAAAAAATTTCATTGTAATTTTTTGTTCGTCTCGGTGTGATCTATCCGGTAATATAAATTTCTCTAAACATTTTATGAACACACGGTATATTAAAAATCCTGAGCTTCAATTTTTTTTCGAGTTCCTATTTTACCAACTTTTATTTTAAATTCATGTTTATCTCATGATAACAAATCATTTTTATTCTGATAAATTTTTTGTATCTTCGACCGTTTAGATTCGCGACCGCTTTGTGACCTATTTTGCGACCTTGCGGCCAAACGGCTCGGCCGATTTTTACCAAAAGCTTCGCACTGCGTCCCCTACCTACAAGTAACTTGCATACCAAATTTCAAGTCTCTAGCTTTTACGGTTCTCGAGATATCCTGTTTACTGACAGACCGACACACACACACACACACACGCGCGCGCGCGCACACACACACACACAAGGCTATATTTCGTCCAGAAATGTGAAAAACTGGGTAGGTCAAATTTCCGCCGATTACATTACTTTCCTTATATAGGATAAGGAAAGTAAAAAGTCTCTCAAGGAGAAATGATTCAGAGACGTGCATGATGTTAAAGGCAATAAGATAGTGCTTCCAGTAGTCAGCAACAAGTGCATTTCTACTGGTGATTAATACATTAAAGAGGACCAAAGCATATCAATTCCAGTGCCACTATCACGTTCATTGCAACTGCTTAAAAAATAACTATAGTTATTTTTGGATACCCCGATAAAACGTAATAAACCAAGTAAAAAAATAAAATTCAAAAGTAAAACAAAATAAAAAAAGGTCCAATACAAAGTATTAGGGGTCAATCAGATTGATAAATAGAGTTCGGCGAGAGTGCTCGAGTTGAACGGTCGTATGTGAAGCATGACGGCAGTGATATCACGAGCTCCGGAGCTTTATCAGCTAGCAGCTGTGTAAGTTATTTTTTTCTTATTAACTCCAATTAACCATACAGTATATCCTTAGTAGGAAAAATAATTATTTGATATAAACAATTGATTATTTAAATGAACGTAACACTGTAACATGCAGAGAGTCTTCCAATGAATAATCTCAAAAAAATCTCATTAGTTAAATCCGCTTTAAACTTTTAAATCACTGTAAATTAGTACATTAGGTACACACCATGGCAACTATAACTCGGAGCACTTTGTTTTGGAACCTTTAAAGAATTTTCAAATTGGAGTTACTGGCTGTGCCACATAGCTCTATCTCGCAGATCCAGATCGGGTTCAATATGGTTTTATATATGAGAAGTTTACTTTCTAGCGTCATTGGAGCATCTTTCAAACATTCAATACATTGTTCTAAATTTGTTTGTGTTTGCTAAATATGTATGTCCTCCATGTCATTCTTCTGTCTAGATGAAAACTATGGTATTTAGCTTCAATCGCTTGAGGTATTTGCTGGCTAGTGATCGTTACTGGATAGCAGTTACCTTTTCTCAATGTGAAGGTGACATGTAAGGATTTGTCTGTCTTCGCTTTGATTTTGTATTTTTGTAGCCAGGTTTCTGTCATTTAGATGTGCACTATCGTCCGCAAATACGGTTGTAGGCGTTGTTTGAGATACAGACAAGTATGTGGTATAAATCTGATAGTGGCGGTCCTACAACGCTCCCTTGAGGGACTCCATATTATAATGAAAACAAGTCAGTAAATGCATCCTGGAATTTTGAATAGAATTGTCTATCAGTTAGGAGGTTATAAAATTGATGTGAAAGCATGCATTTCACTTTATAGCTCAGAACTTTATGCCAATCTTTATCAAAAGCTTGTTGTATCTCTAAAAACACTGCTTAGCAGTGTTGCTTGGTCTCCAAGTATTGCGTAAGTCTTTTAATAATTCGGTACTTGTCGTTTTGTGCATTGTACAAAACTGGAATTGATGATTTGAAATTCAGTTTTCTTCGGGTAGAATCAATTGCAGTCGTTCCAACAAGAGCTTCGCAAAAACATTAGATAAAAGAGGCAGGAAGCTTATTATAAGCCAATAGGGTTCTAAATGTCTAGGATTTTGCCCATGTCTGGGCATCATTATAATTTTTCCACTAGCAGGGGAAATATTCCTCTTTTAAAATTGCATTAAAAATATACTTAATGACTTTGACACATTTTTCAGAAATTTCCTTAAGAACTTTGCCTGTGATTATATTTTTAAAATTTATTGGCATTACTTCTTTAATGTGCATTTTATCTTGGTCGGATGTTGATTGTCAGGCTACCATTTGAATGGTTTTGGTTAATGTTTCGAGTGCTAATTCAATGTCTGAGTTTTTAATAAGAGGTTTAGGTCAATAAGTTCCTCTAGAATACTACGAAATAGATCCCAATTGGTTCTTCTGTTGTAAAAAGACGGATCCTTTGGTTTCTCAAGTATTTGGGCGTACATGGTTAATATAACCAGTGAATGATCAGAGTTTAGCTCTAAGTGAAATTTTACTGGGAATCTTCATTTGTTGGCGCCTTTAGTGACGCAGAATTCTAAGAGATCTGGTAACTTACGTGAGTCATTTGGTCAATAAGTGGGTGTATCTAGAGAAAGATTGGTACTCATAACATCTAGTAACTATCTTCTTTTTGTTGCTGTTATTCTAAAACCCCATATAGTGTCTTTAGCATTATAATCTCCTCCAATTAAAAACCGGCTTCCAAATGTTTTGAATAGATGATCGAAGTGTTCAAATTTGTTATGTTTTGGAGGACAATAAACTCTTGCAAGTGTAAGCTTACCCATGTGATCATAAAGGATAATGTTAGCGGCTTGTATGTTTTCGTATTTGTAATCGGTTTGTTAATAATATTTGATGTTTTGTTTGATAAGTAATGCAATGCCAACATGAACGTTCCAATCTGTAAAATGTGCTTCTGATATTAAGCATTACGTCAATATTACGCATTTTTAAGAATATTTGAAGTTCTTGGGCATCTTGGCAAAAGCCATTGGCGTTCCAAATTCCAATTTTTTAAATAACTGAACCATTATGTTAATTTAGTAATTAGCTTTGTTAATATGTTAAGTAGTGTCCCCATTTGCGCCATAAGTTTGTTCATCATGTCTTTTAGTTCAAATAAATTGCTGGAGGTTTGTGCTGACATCAATGGACTGACTGGTGATTTGTGTGTTATTGTTGGGTTGCACAACTTTGTCATCTCTGGTTTTCGTGAGGCATTCTTGGTTTGTATGATCGGCTGCACATTTAACACAGCGCGACGTGTAATTTTCAATAATTTTTTATATGCCCGTACCTCTGGCACCCCATGCACGAGGAATCTCCCTTCTATAGCGTGGGATTTCAAAGGCACGTATTCAGAAACAATTTAATGTTATAAATATCCTTGTTGTCTTTTTGTTGCAGATCAATGAAGAGTAGGAGAAGATCTGTGTTAGTTTTACGTTGTTTTATGTTCCATACGTTTATGACTTCATGACTTTGTTTTTATAAGCTGAATTTGATGTCAGCTGTGGTGGGATGTACATTTTTTTAATGCTATATATATATATATATATATATATATATATATATATATATATATATATATATATATGAAGTAATTTTGGCTCCTTCGTTTCTTGTTTATTTTGATTGCTCGAGTCCATTTCTTCCTTCTGAAGGGTGTCGTATCAGTTGCTAGTTGTTGTTGGATTTCCTAACTAGTAGTTTTGGTTTTATGATCGGTCTGTGCTTCAGTGACCGTACCTTGTTTTCTGTTGTAAGTGGCCATTTGATATTGATTTCTGGAAGTGCTTGATGGTGGGACAGTGATAGGTTTGATATTTATGCAGTAAAATAAGGTAGTGAGTAGTATGTTGTATTTAACTGAGAACAAGTTTGTTGAGCTGGATAAGCTTGCGTCTTTTGAAGGTTAGTAGACGCGAGCACACAAGGTGTCAAGGAACTTCGGTCATTATGTATATTTAAGTTTGATGGAGCCGTTGGATCCCAGTAATTTTGAGCATGGGCCATTGGCCTTACTCTGTAATTATCCGTGCCAAAATTAATTTAAAGCATGCACACCTTCGAAAATAGAAACTGATAAAGTTGTTAATAATAACTTGAAATGCACCAGCTATCTTGCGATTACTTTATATCTCATGGGTCGGAGCACACTTAACGATACCTCTTTACAAATTCAGAATTTATGCCTAGTAATTCCATTTGTGAAACATTTTAAATAAACTTTAAACTATACTTCGCGGTGACAAAGCAATGACAACAAATACAAGTAATTCTAATCGCCTATATTGTACCTAGAAAAAACAAATATTACTTATCAAAACACTTAGAACCTTTAGAGGCAAATACATTGTTGTGGTGAATCGTGCCTTTCCCATTTTATTTTAAATTGGGGCTGCACCCGCTCTGCTGTTTGAAAATGCATACATTAACGGGTAAAATAACTTTTAAATTCAGCCTTAAAATATTTGACCTGCGACCAGCCCGCACCTGCGTGAGAGAGTGAGACGTAATTCGTGACGGGTAAACAACATTATCGCGGGCACGATTCTCGCCAGGAGCCAATCTTTAAACTTTTAACTCGCGAAAACTGATTGAAGGAAAGGTCGTAAACATGTGATTTTTTGCATGCGAGTGCTCTCGGGCCATTTGATATGGAGCAAACAAATCTTTTTATCGCTTCCGGTTTCGGAAATGTACTTTATCGGCCAAATTCACTTACAAAAATAATGCTTCCTTTTAGGCCCTATAACTTGGTAAAGGAGACATTTTTTCACCTCTTATCGTTTCAAAAATATAAGCCTACTTCTCCAATTGCTTCTCCGACAAGTAAGTTAGAAAGAACAACGAGATATATCAATTAAGAACACTTGCAGATTTCAGAAAAAAGTACAATACAACAGAACACCTTCATACAATTAAACAACTAATTAAAAAACCAATTGAGTAAATAAGGTTTAACAACTTGAGGTTTGCTGACAAAATTATGATGAGACAGAAGTAGAAAGAATTCTTAAGAAACTACAAGTAAAGCTAACGATTGCTACAAAAGGTTCGTAGTATTTCCTAGATGAGTCCACGAATACTGACCGACAAACACAAGACTGTCCAGGTGGCAAGGTCGCAGGACATGTTGACACGTTATGCCGTCATGAATTTTCAACCGTGAAGGACACTCTCCGTAGTCATTTTCAATCGAGCCTCTGTTGCATCAGCGACTTTACAGTTGGCAAAATACACCCCTAAAGAAGTGATATAAGCAGCCATGGAATCCTGGAGATGACATAAAAAATCCTAAATCAGAAAGGAAAACTTGACGCAAAAACAGATGGAGTTCCAAAGGCCTAACAAAACCACTACGCAAACAAATTCAAAGACACAAATAAAGAAAGTACTGCTAAAAAAACTCAAGAAGAAGAACAGGAGCATGAAAGAAGAAATTAAAGAGATAATATAAATAACAAAGAAATCAAGAAAGCAATAAAATACACAAAAAATAGAAAAGTTGCAGATGGTTATATGAATAATAAAGAAAGAAGAAGGAATAAACAGATGACTGAAATAAATATTGAAACAATGATACATGGAGCAGATATGCAAAAAGGGAACTGCAACAACTATTAGGCAACTTGCCTATCATTAGTGATCTTAAAATATATTCAAAAATAATAAAAAAGAAAATGTTAAAACATCACTAAAATATGTAGAAAAATACGAGTACCTAAGAACGATAATAGACAATTATGGAAAATAGATGAAAAAATCTGGTGTGAACATCACACGACTTTCCTTATCCTATTATTATATATTATACCGGGTCCATCGTCTCGGCCCTGCGCTGCTCTCGTCCTGGAACTTGTTATTTTAAAAAAGGACGAGGCGCGAGTCCAACACTCGAAAGCTGATTAAAATAAACAGTACAAGACAATAATTGACTCGTACTTAAAATTTTGCTACGTCACTGAAGGTAACCGTGCGAGCTCGGCCGCACGGCCTTCCCCATTATCGTCTGCGTGCTCCTCTAGCGGCCAAGCGACCCCCCCCTCCCGTCCTCCCGTAGTCGGCCAGAAAGCTCTCCGAGCGCGCTGTGATTGGTCCGTTTAATTAATTTTTAATCGGTTATAACTTATTTATTTGACCTCGGATCAAAAAATTTCATTGTAATTTTTTGTTCGTCTCGGTAATATAAATTTCCCGAAACATTTTATGAACACCCGGTATATTAAAAATCCTAGTTTCAATTTTTTTTCGAGTTCCTATTTTACCAACTTTTATTTTAAATTCATGTTTATCTCGTGATAACAAATCATTTTTACTCTCATGAATTTTTTGTATCTTTAATCGTTTAGATTCGCGGCCGCTTTGTGACCGATTTTGCGACTTTGCGACCAAACGACTCGGCCGATTTTTACCAAAAATTTCGCACTGCGTCCCCTACCTACAAGTAACTTGCTTACCAAATTTCAAGTCTCTAGATCCTACGGTTCTCGAGATATCCTGTTTACTGACAGACAGACAGACAGACAGACAGACAGGTGTTCTGAGGCTATATTTCGTCCAGAAATGTGAAAAACTGGGTAGGTCAAATTTCCGCCGATAAATAACATAATAAGCAAATCGAGTAAACTATACCATTAAATTAACAACAAAGTACTGATAAAGAAGAACTCAACATTAAAACAAAGATGTACTTACATAAAACTATCATCACTCCCGCATTACTATATAGTTCAAAGATATAAATAATAATAGATAAACATTGCTCAAAAATGACAGCAGAAGAGATGAAGTACATTTGAAGAGTACTAGGTAAAAGTAGAATTAGAAATGGCAGCATAATAATTGTTCTGGACCAACAACCAATAGTACAAGAGATAGAAAATACACAACTAAAATGTTTTGGAAGTCGTAGCAGAATGGATAACCAAAAATAACCCAAATTAATATCTGAAACACGAATAGGAGAAATAAGAGGAAGAGCTAGACTGCCAGTCCAGTGGGCAGACGACATCAAGGAAGCAGCTAGAAAAGAGAAAAACCACCGAAGAATTAAATAGAAACACCCATAAAAATGGATAGAGGACACAACACCGTGAGGTATAAATGGGAAGCAAAAAGAAGAATGTTTAACTATATTCGATTTTAATATTTAATCTATAAATTAATTTATTGTTTATTTAGTGGGTTTTTCTTTACTTAAGTTCCAAGCTTATCTACTTTAAAATTATCATAAATTGATATATCATTCCACCTACTATAAAAAAGGTATATAAAACGAGTAATTGTAACAAGTAACAAAACAGGTAGAAATTATTTTGTGTTATCGCTTCAACTCTCTCAAAAAGGGTTAACATAAAGATATGAGGTCTTGTCCCAAAATTATCAAGCCCCATATCATAAAAAAAATACAATAACAAACAACCTACATGTTAAGTTAAAATAGTACGAGATACGAAAAACATTGTAGTCTTAATCTCCTTCAAATTAAGCTTCTGCCAACGTCGTTTCTACTGTTTAAGACATTAACAATTGCAAGACAATGTTCCTTCTGGTCTCTTAATAGAAACCATGGGACGAATTTCATCACAATATATTTCATATAAAAATATTCACAACGTTTCGTTTATGATGTGCCTTTATTCGTGCTGTACTTCCAGAAGGTCTTCCAATCATAGTTTCTACGCACAAATATTCGAGCAGTGAAATTGTTCTAATTCACTCTTTGCACGTCGCGGTCTACTCTCATCGGCTTCCAGGTTTCCAACCAAACTATTTTCATTATATTCACATTAGCTCGATATTTTAAAGACAGACCTTGTAAAAAACATCCGTAGTGTCTTATGATTAATTTGAATCTTGTCGCTCCTGAATTTGCATTATTTTTAGTGTTTCCATTTCATCAAATCACGTTTATAGGATTTTTAACACACAACCATTTGAGATGTGTAGATTAAGAGTTAAGGTAAATGACTGATTTTGCTCTAATTGGACCCGAAAAAACCATGATAAGAGCTAATAAATTTAATATGATTCTTATCTTTTATTATTGCATCATCACCATGGGAGCAATTAACTTACGAATGTCACACTCTAAGTACTTAGCACTTCCTGTAATAAAATGGGACTACTCTTGTTATCTAACATTTAAAAAACCCAGTTGATAAGGTCAACTGATTCCTAAAAATGTACATTGACATTAAAATAAGTCATGGTTCCGCCTAAAAACATTCGTAAACAAGATAAACTAATAAGAATTATTGGTTAATTTTAATAGAAGTTGAAGGTATAATTTTTTTCCATAAATATAACGAAATTATAAACAATTGCGTCATGCTAGAATTCTAATTGTAACTACTCTAAACAATCAAAATACTATTACAGGAACAAATATAAATTTTCTATATGATTTTCTTTCACCTCATCATCGTCGCTGAAGAGCATTCCGGCCAAACGTTCTTTTAACTTAGGGAACAAGTGGTAGTCAGTAGGAGCCAAGTCCGGACTAAAGGGGTTGGTGGGTGATTATGTCCATCCAAACTGTTGCAGGAAAGCGACGGTCGTACAAGCGACGTGGGGGCGAGCGTGGTCGTGGAGAAGACATACGCCCTTGCTAAATATTCCTGTTCTCCGGTTCTAAATATTCTCACAATACCTGTCAGCGTTTATAATGGTGTCACGAGCCATAAAGTCGACCAAGAATACTCCCTTTCGATCCCAAAACATAGTTGCCATGACTTTGTCGGCAGACTGTGCCTGTTTGAATGTTCATGGGTTGGGCGAAGAAAAATGCCGCCACTCACGTGATTGCTGTTTGGTCTCAGGTATGTAATGTAACGCCCAGGTTTCGTCACCCGTGACAATAAAATCCAAAAAGTTATCCTTTTCGTCTACATAGCATCGAATAAATTCGTAGGAAGAGTCGACGCGTTGCCGTTGGTGGTCTTCTGTAAGCAGGATCCATCTTGCGCATACCTTCCAATATTTCAACTTTTCAGTCATTCATAGCTTGGAGAAACCTCAAAAACCAAAATGCAGAAATCATCGAGAATGATCCTCCGATCTTTAATCATGATTTGTTCAACTTTCGCGACTGTCTCGTGGGAAATTGACGGTCTCCCGTTTTTTCTTTGTCATAAATTTTCATGAGACCACCGGCAAACTCCTACACCACTTGTGGACGTTTTTGACATACAAGCACGATTCTCCATACACTTCCGTCAATAGGCGATGAATTTGGATTGGTTTAACGCGTTTTGCGTTCAAAAACCGAATAACTGCACAAATTTCCCACTTGGCAGTAGCGGCAAGCAGCGATTGTCCAGCCCAAAACTGATCGTCCCCACAGTCTAAACGATGATTTTCTCGAGAGTGGGAGAAACAGCAAACACGTCAGTGTGGCCAACAGCCGCGCGAAAAGTTGCCCCATGGCCCCAGCGTTTTGGAGACCTTATTTTTGGGATTACCCTCATAAGTTTGGAAAGCTGATCAAGTTAAATATTGTGACGAGCAATCATTGGGTATAATATCGGCATACTAGTATAATGCATTATTATTAAATTCTAATGATAATATCGCATAGATAAAAAAAAACTACACCTACCTAAGTACCGTCCTAAGTCAAGATATGGGTATGTGCACAACGTGCCATAAAACAATCACCAGTTTTACAGACATAATATCACGTTGTGATTGCTACTTAAGCGTATTTTGGCTAGGTTCGTAAATAACATAACACATGTATATCTTGTTTTAACTATGACGGGAAGAATTTCGCCAATTGCATCGATACCTTTATCTGCTTCTAATAATTCACAAAAACTGATTTTAATCGTATCAGCTTTTTTCAATTTTAGAAATTGTACTAACGTATATTAAAAGCTTGCACTAACAAAATCCAATAATCAATTGAGGATAGGTTTGAAAGTCACTAATCAGATCAGCACCAAAGATTCTTTTTTTGATCAAACCTTTATAAGACTATCCAAATTGTTCTCTAGGTGCAACCACTTCAAAATTCACTTTTATATGTAATTTTTGCAATTTATGAATCAGCAATCAATTTTTTCTAGAAATTCTATGCACCAATGAATTTAGTATTAATCACTATCTTAGCATAGTTTAAATCAACTCAACCAAAATAGATCCGGAAAGTAATGAGATTAATTTTCTTGGTCCAAGCAGAATAGCCGGGACGTGGAGTCTTCGGGACTGACGATTGGTGGGAAATGTCAAGTAAACAGTCCGACCAAGCTTATTTGCCTTTGAGCCTTTACAAAGTTCACATTACTTGGGAAGTGCACAGCTACTTGACCATTACGTGCATTTTGTGTTAAACTTGAAAAATCCCCAAACTGAAACGCTTGTTATGATAAAGAAAACTACGACAAGAATGTTTTATCGAACGTACAAGTATTTAAAGTTAGCACAGTGTTTAGAGAAGGAAACGAAGACATTGAGAATGAGCAAGGTGCAAGGCGTTATCAACATCTCACACTTTAGACAATGTGACTAAGCAAAACAGTTTTAAACTCTAACATCCATGTTAGATTGGTAACAAACAATATAAGACTTCTAAAATCCATTGTGCATGAAATCGTCACAACAAAAGTGTAGATCCGAAAAGTTTCTATTAAATTGGTTTCCAATTTTTTGACCCAGGAACAGAAGAAAAACAGTATGTCGATTTCTCGTAAATTCAAATTCAGCTTGAAAAGACACTATTTTGGGACTGTTAAAATATACAGGCTGTTGTAACGAGTGCTCCAAAATAGACTTCAGTTCAAGACTTTCAAACAAGCTACGACGCTTGGCAAACCGCTAACAACAATGTATTGATGCTCAAGGATTGCTTTCCGGACGTACCGCGTATATTTTAAAAATTCAAAAACTAGTCTACTAGTACGTATATTTTCATAATAAACAATGGTCACCGTCGAAAATCTTATGAGAATAAGTAAACCTGATGTACAACTAAAGAACACTTGGGAAAATGCAAAAATCAACAAAACCCCAGTTGATTTATATATTTTACTTATATTATGTGTTTGCATTTTATCTTTTTAATAAATATTTTGTTAATGTATACTACTTGAGCATAAAATACTATGTTGCAATATCAATCCGTAATTTGGTACTATTTTAAATTAGATTTTCTGAAAATAGTTTGTGTTTGGTGACGCAGACCTAGACGACACACCACGCCCTGGGAGACCATCAGTTGCTGTGATCAGAGTTTTAGAAACATACATCATAAAAAATTTAGGATCAACCACAAGGAAATTGCCCAGTGAGCTTGTTTTGTTATACCAAATCATCTACTAGCACTTCATCGACTCAATTTTGACAGCAATCGCCTTTGGGTTATATCTCACACTTGAACAAGCTCAGATACGAGTAGATGCTTGCCTCCAACTTCTTCAGAATGCACAAGACAAATCACCGAATTGTCCTCCGATGAGAAATGGATCTTTCTATATAATTCGAAGACAGGTAACCAATAGCTTCAATCAGGTCTAAAAAGAACTCCCGTCGAGCTCTATGTTTGGTAGTACTTTGAGAAAGTTGGGTATTAATTACAAATTGTTGAAGTTGATGAATAAATATAATTTTACATCAAAATGTTGGCAAAAACGCGCTTTTGTGTGGTACCAAAGTCATATTACATCTTCAATTTAATATAAAATACAATAGAGACCTTTGTTACAACCTAGTAATTACATACGGAAAGCGTTCTGAATGATAATGATGAGAGGCAAGCATCATTTAGACCAAATAGAATGTTAAAGCAACCCGACTTACTTTAATGAGAAGAGCCCAGTACATCAACTTCAAGACAGTCAATCATCTGGAGTTTGAGAAGGATTTTCCAAAAAGGGTTTTGTTTGTATAATATGCAACTCCAACAACTAATATGCGAACAGGCAATTAATAAAAATTTTCGTTTTGATAAAACCGTCCTTAGGAAGGTATGAACAAATAAGCTGAACTACTATCGCGTTCTACAATTCAGCGATGAGGATTATTATTGCCTTAATAAATGTATGAACTAACAAAACTACAAAATGTAGATTACTGAAAATCCACAAAAGCTAACAGTTTGATTGGCCATCATTTATTCTGTAACAATCAGCCCTGGACAGATTTACAAGAAATAAATCTTAACAACATCATTCAAGAAAATTATGGATAAAAGCAAATTTTGACTTATACAAAATCATACCAAAGAACTTTGATACCTTTTGAGCAACATTAGAAGGCCACATCAAATGTATTGGATACATTACAAAAGCCCAGAAATGGCATTGATTCTTTTATATTTGTGATATAATTAAAGGCACTACATATGTACGTATTGATTATCTCTAGGAACTTGAGAAACACATTACTCGGGGGATTAACAGAATTATAGATGTTTACGTGTCTAACTCAGTATTAATCTATAGTCCAAATCAAACATCTTTTTTAAGTTAAAAACATAATGAGAACTCCCTCCAAGTTTTACATTAGAGTCTCTTTCTAATAATTATTATCATTGACACCATCGCTCCTTCTATTTAATTACAAAAACACTGCGAAAATGATCAAATCCCAATAAGACAATTCTAGAAACGGCCACCCGGCAACATGACATACTGCAAATGAGAAACATTTTACGCAATTACTGAAAGAAGACTGTCATGTTACTGTGCGCATGATAGCAGAGCTGAAATTGAATAGGGATGTGTTCGACATTTTATGCAACGATTTAGGGAATGAAAATTTAATTCAAAAATAGTCCCTTGCACACCGACTCAGAAACAAAAACAAACCAAACCAAACGGACAATTGCTGAACTATTGAAAAGAATCAGAATTGATCCCACAATTGTGTTAAACATTATTACCAGAGATAAAAATTAAGCTAGGTCATGGTCACCATTCTCCAAAAAAGTGAAGCGATAACTTTTGAAAGACAATTCCATTTTCTCATGCTACAGGTTTGATGCACCAGGAATATCCACCTAAAGGACAAACTATAAACCACGACTTTTACACTAACATGATAAAACATTTGCGCCAAAAAAATCTGTAACATCGTTTTCATTTATAAAGACTTGGGTAGAGGTTCTTATTGCACAACCATGCAATACCCCATACTGCTGTATCAATCCAGAAACATCTGATCAAACATTCCTACATCCCTACTACACCACCTTCTTTCATATTCACCAGAGCTCTTGCAACATACATATTTTTTGTTTTCCCGTGAAAAGAAAGCGTCATGGAGATATTAGATAATACAAATGGTTATGACAGACGCGCTAAGAAGAATTCCAGATAAATCTTTCTCTGCATCCTTCCATAAAATCCAGAAACAGTGACAGCTGGTGACTGACTTTGGCATACTTTTTATGAAACTTTTCTGGGAAGGTTGTATGTATACTCTTAAAGGATCTTTAGGTTTTCTATCTTCTAAATTAAATCAGTTTAAATGTAAGTTTAGAATAATTCTCGCATTTTTATTATCCAATCAAATAAGTTTTTGAATGTCTACCGTTTTTTGGGGCTACTGGAAAATTTTTACCGATTAATAAGAACAGACTGAAAGTCAGACATCAAAATGGCATTTAAAATTTAAATAACTTCTGAAGCCATGCGACTTCATAGACTTCTTATATATTCTATCTTGAGAAACACTTTCGAAGGTAAATCATGAGGCTCATTATACAGTAATCAAACCAAATTATTTGAGCAACATAATAAATTGAAACCATTTATAAGATGTTCTTCCGGAGTTCGAAACCTAAGCTCGTTGCCAAGACCTATCGCTGTATACCCTCTTTTATTTCATTTGCACATATTTTAACAAAATGGTTAATTTTAACGTTTTCCTTATTGATGAAAAATTTTTCTTCGATTACATTTGCAGTCATTTCTTTGTTTTTCTATAAATGCTTATTAATTAATTGTAAGATTTTTTAGCACATATTAAGAACGTCTCAAATAAACGATATGAAACTCCGTCCAGCCTTTGTTTATTTTGAAGCAGAAGGGCAAGACGATCGAGGAAATCGCGGAATTTTTCAGCATCCTTCAAAATACATTGAGTTGTACAATCAATCGATTTAAGGAAACGGGCAATAAAAGTAAGAATAGATCAAAGTGACGAAGAATAATAACTGACCAAGCTCATCAGCACACCGCAGCTAAGGTAAATCTGAATCCATCGACAAAGTTATTAAGTAATCAATAAACTTTACATCTACCATCGAATGAGTTAAAGATTTAAGTGCAATCAAATAGAAAGAATAATCATCAAACGGGAGTAGAAAAGAATTTACACCAAGACTTTTAGCCCACCATATATCTGCATTGTGTTTTAACGATTCCACTATTTTTCATAATTTAGAAAATGTTGGAAATTTGCTTGATTTCTCTTCAGCATTTCCTATCCCTTTTGACTTTTAAAGAACTATTCTCTTCCAGATGATGTTTGGACGCCTCCTGCTGCAAGTTCCTTGGGTGTTCCAGTCGATGATTTGTTGTGTTGTGTTCCAGAGAGTATATCCCGGCTATCCCCATTTTCTCCTTTAAATTTTTTTATCTACTGGATTCTGTTTATTTTTTCTCCAGAGCTCTACATTTGATATCTGTTCGGGCCAGAGACACATAGCATTCTCCATAGGCATTTGTTTATGAAGACTTATAATTTATTAGTAATTATTCTGGTAACTTTGGAGTTACAGATACGAATTTTAGTTTTATTGTAGTGTATTCTTAATTTCCAAATGTTTTTAGCATTCCAAAGAATTTTCTGTCCCTTCAACGTCGCGTTCAGTGTCTCCAGCATTATTTGTTCTGGAGTCCAGGTAGACAATTTCCATAACGGTTCCTATTGGCCGATTGTTTTTACGAATGAGTTCGATATTTTGTGTGTTGAATCGGACCTTTCGTTTTATTTATATTTATTTTAAGGCCAATTTTTTGAGTTTCTCCCTGCAGTTGATCTACTTTCTCTCTCGTTTCTACCAGAGAATTAGTCAGTAAGCAAATGTAATCTACATACACCTTATCCCTCCTGGTACATTGTTTGTCTTTCGTAGGACATTGTCTTGCGCTATGTTAAAACTATAGAGAAAAATAACACAGCCTTGTTTGAGTCCGTTATTTATTAGAATGTCTTCACTCACTCTTCCTTCATGTAATACTCTACAATTAGAGTTTTGTAGAAACTCCTGATAATTCTAATTATTTTATCTGAAACGCTTTTCTCTCTAAGTTGTCGAATTCACACTTGAAATAAATAAATGTCAGGTACAGTGAAGTTAGAAATTTGTTTTGAGTTCACTATTACTATGCGTAGAGGGTTAATATGATCTATACAGAACCCATTTTTCCTAAACCCTACTTGTTCATATCTGAGAAAAGGATATTTTACTGAGTGAGTTTAATAACGTTATTATTCGCCAGTTTTTATAGTAACTTAGATCGCCTCTCTTGTAAAGCCTATTTTCCATTCTCGTGAAGGGTTTTTAGTTTCCCATATTGATTTAATAACTGGAGGTACTATCTCACCTATAGTGTAAAGGAAGAGGATAAAAAGTTCAGGTGAGATGTTATCTGGTTTATGGATGTTTTAATTTTTGCGATTGGGGAGACATCTGCAAGTATTCTCAAATCTCAATGGGCTGATTGCGGTTGGTCTTCAAGTGATAGAATTATAGGGCTGAGAGTTTCGCTAAAGTACTCTTCCCACCTTGTAGTCGTTCTTCAGATGTTGCCACTTCTGTCTCTCATTTTAGCGGTTTCTCAAAACTTGCTTTGCCCGACAAGAGGTTTCGTTATTCTATTAAGTGTCGGTTAATTGTTATTCTCTCCAGCAGTTTTGGTTTTTGCGTTAGATTGTCTATCCTGTTTCTTTTGTTTCGTCTTACACTCCTTTTGCCGGCAATATTGGCTTCTCTATATTCCTCACGCAGTCTGACTTCCATCCTCACTTGATGCGTTAATTACTTTCCCTTTGATTTATTTTCTCTTCCCAATTTGTAGGCTGAAGTTTTGAGTTATCTATTTCTTCATGAGCGTTTTTTGCCCAAAACCCTCTCGCCCGTCTCTATCTTTTCAATAAGAGCCCAGTTGTTGTTATGAAAAGGATCTTATACTAATTTTGTCATAATCTTTTGCGTTTTGTATTGTCTTCTAGGCATTCTGTCTTCTTGTGTCTAAGTGTAATTATTTGGAGAAACCCACGTTACTTTATGAATGCGTTTGTGTGCACCTATAATTAATTCGTGGTTACAACATACGTCAATGAAAAGTTATCTATCTTTAATTATGTGGCGTAGCACGTGGTTTCTCATGTATTCCTCGTAATCAGTGTCTTCGCTTCCGACCTTGGCATTAAAATCGCCCATCAGGATGACAATTTCTGACATCAAGACTTGATCCACACCATCGTAGAATTTTCACAACATTGGGTTACTGTAATTTTCCTTACTTTCATTAGCTAACCTGCCATAATAATTTGGTCGGTAAGAAGGTTCCATCCTATTAGAATTCTTTTTGTTAATTAACCGCTCTCAAGTCTTTCATTTTTTGCTCTGCCAGAATGTATCAAAAGTTCCCCGTCTTTGGTATAGTGTAGGTTTGAGCCATTGCATCTGGTCTCGCTTAGCCCCTGAAATAGAAGTTTATATTTTCGCATTTGTTTAGTAATTTAGACTACTCTATAGGTCTTCATCATCGTCTTAACGTTCCAGCAGCCAAAAGGTGTCCTTTGTCATCTGTCAATGGTCGTTGCCAAAATATCAGTCCCCTTACTTCCCGTGAGACTTTCTGGAATCAATATCTTTCAGATGAGCAGGTGGTTGGCCTATTACATCCTAGTGTGGTATCAGGGCTACTAACTATAGGATCCAAAACTGCCTCGACTGACGTCGGCTGTCAAGATTTCCTCTAATACGACTCTTGAATCACCAAGCCTCTTTAGTTTTAAACAGGGTGTACAACATGAAGGTCAGGCTGACATATAAATGGAGAGGCTTACGTTACGCGCCACGACTCCACCACACCCTGCTTTCATCAGTAAGCCTTGTTAATACCTACTTGTTGTCGTGAGTTCCTTGAGTTTACGTAAATTGTACTCGTTGACATTTTCCTTTTCGTCACTTTCAATTATATTTTGAAATTACTACTGAAAAAATGTAATCAAAGATTACAATAATAAATAATAACAAATAAAAAAAGCAGATTTTATGTAATATTTAGTAAAAACAAAATCAAGCTATTATTCGTCTCGTCTGTATTTCTTCTACCTTTATTAAGAGTCGACAACAATAACAACTTGATCTTAATTGTTTGTTAACTTTCAACTACAAACACAAGCATTTTCTAACTAGAGCAACAATTTCAAAGAGAATATCAAAATTCTAATAATGTTAAAAAATTAAAATTCAATAAAAAACAAAACCATCAAATTGTTTATCCAAAAGCCCACATAGTCAATCAAAAAATTTATACCAATTTACAGTTTATTTACCTTTATTCATGCCTAATGTACTTTGTTTCTCTGTGACGGGTAAATACACGTTAATATCACTAAACATCAACGAAACGAAGTGGTTACAAAACTATAATCTTATAGAGCATAATTATGACGCTTCTCTTTTATGCCAATAATTATCACATTTCTCGAAAAACAAAAGTACGTAAACATGCAATGCAATCTGCTCTTCTCCTAATGCTCCTGATTTTTTCTATTTGCCAGCACTATCTGATGACGCACTTAAATATTATTTATTTTTTTATTGCTAAGCCGTCTGATGCAAGCGCTATTTTTATTTACAGAAATGAGCACTGCAAAAACAGATTTTAGTGCAACGGAGACCACGTGTGTTTATAACAAATGAGACGAACATATGTGTGTTAATTTTAATGTTATATAATATTTTAATTAAATTTTGCTTAAAATCTTTAAACTTGTAATTACAATAAAATATTGATTAT
This sequence comes from Sinelater perroti, assembly GCA_036346155.1. Taxonomy (NCBI): domain Eukaryota; kingdom Metazoa; phylum Arthropoda; class Insecta; order Coleoptera; family Elateridae; genus Sinelater; species Sinelater perroti. The sequence goes on along the minus strand of JARFIY010000238.1, from coordinate 10,157,490 downwards.
CCGAGGTGATTGGAGATGAGGTTACCCGGACATTCAATTTTCAAAATAACTGTAGACACACCAAGGTCCCCAAATTTTTTTCTAAAAACCTACTTACCCAAGAAAGTTAAAACTTCTGTTACTTCTCAACGTAATCTAGACTTCACAACGTCGTCGCCATGATTCCACTACTTTGAGAACACTACTTTTGTGTTCTTTATGGTCGGAAATTCATGGCGGTATTAAGTGTCAACATGTCCTGAGACATTGCTACCCGCTCAGCCTTGGGTTCGTCAGTCAGCATTCGTGGGACCCACCTTGAAGAAACTTTCCGCATTTTCAGATCGTAATGCAAAATGGACTCCGCGGTCATGGTTTCGGTCTGGCTCTTTCGTGGCCAAAGCTGCTTCTGTTCATTGTCACACAATTCTCGGCCTTTAAACTTTCGTACCCACAAACGCACATTTTTAACATCCATACGCTTTCACCGTATGTCTCACTCAATTGGTGATGAATTTCGATGGGCGTTTCATCATGCAAGGGGAGAAAGCCGATGCTTACACGTTGTTTATGAACACTAAACGTCGCCATTTAAGTAACAAAACAACACTTACTGCAATAGCGGTAATTAGACCTGTGTACATTGTATGATGTTGCAATCTATATTACAAAATCAGAAATATTTCCGCGTCTTTTAAAATTAACTGCATCTTTCTACTTACTGCCAAGAAAACATATGGAAACCTTAGAACTGAACGCACCTCGTACATTTCACAAAAGGCAGGATACAATGTAAGTACTAAACATAAAACACACATTACATTAAAAAATTCTCTAAAATAATTAACAACAAATATTTATTTATCTACTATTGTACGTTTCTTAAAATTTGATACAGAAGCTACGAATCATCGAAGCAATATCGAAATCATCACAACAATAACCATTCTCAAAGTGGAATGAAACCTACATACAATTCTTCCAAATGAGCAAACCCTTTATTTTCACTTATTGATACTGACGTATAGAACTTGATAACCCTATCGCAGTTTATGCAAAATAAAAAACTTGACTCAATAAATAACGTTATCAAATTGTTTGTTCTCTTTTAACATTAACCCACATTTTCCCTTTTATACGTGGGTGAATCAAATATAAAGCAATAGTATTTTTTCTGCTTATCAAAGCATTATAAAAATACATGCTAAGTTATTTTCTTACATAACACATTTTTCCCAACAGAAAAGTAGTTTTTTTATTTAACTATCGTTTAATGAATGTAGTTGTGACCCCACTGCGCACTAACGCTTCAACAACATCGTCGTCAAATCTCTGTCCTCCAAGTATTTAGTTTCAGTGATCCAAAAGTCTAGACTGTATATAGTCCAGAACAAATCTATAATTTTTTGACGAATTTGCGTAGCTGCATGGGTCCGTGCATTTTCTTAAAGCAAGATAACGTCTCGGAAACCTGAGCATTGCTGTAGCTTATAGTCTGATCTTAGAAGCAATTTCAGCAACCAATAATCGGTGATCATCAACGAGAACGCGGCGAACACAGCTAATATTCTTCTCAATCACAATGGTCCTTCAGCGACGTCGGTAACTTGCGTTTTCAACTGCTCTCTCCCAAAAAATTATTTACACCTTGCGTACACTTGGATCTTCTTGAGGATGTTGTTCAAAAATTGCCTTAGGTCATGTGGCGTGAGAAACTGGATAGTAATACGTTGAGCAACGAATAAAGAAAGCGGCAGTGCAAGGTGCTCTATAAGGAGAATCCCCTTCAGGCGTCGTTAGTTACAACGCTTAGAAGCCGCACCCCTCTTCGTTCACGACATGGCCCGTAAAAAATAAAATCAGATTTATATTTGATTCCCCCACCGTAGTCCTTGAGTTATACAATTTTTTAAAAACTCTAAGTTCCCATACCCGTGCAATAGATTTTATGTATAGTAACATCTTTTAAAAACAAACAAATTTAGGTAATTTTCATGGAAGAAAAGAAGAATAATCCAGTATTGTTTAAGATTCTTAAAAAACAACTTCTATGACCTATTTATTTTTGTCCAACTTTCAACTATTTCATTATACACAAACTTGACAAAGCTGTTGGACTACTTTGTATAAGAAAAGCGAACAACATATTAATGAGGGTAATTAATTCCTTAAAACTGATCATTTTTCCAAAAACTCAAAATCAGCCACAACTGATTTAAATTTTATAATAAACGAACTTAAAGTTTTCTCGAATGCTAGAACGAAAAGTTAAATTAATACAGAAGAATCATGTGTGTTTTTATTACAATTATATATTCTTTAATTGCATATTTCTGTACCCCAGTAACCAATTTAAAATGTTATCTTTTATTTTTTTATGTCCCATTCCATCTAAACAAATGATAGTTATCCAACATTTGCGCCGTCGTTTAACAATCGTTGACGAAAGAAGCTACAAAGTGTTGCCATCTACAGGGCATTCCAATCGAATAATGATTTAAGCCGCTGTGACACTGCGGTGTGGAAAGCCAGGGAAACTACCACACTATTCTCCTCAAAGAAAAAAAAATTATGGCATCACAAAGGAAATCATACCACGTTACTTATCATGGGAGTCGAAACTCGAGATACAGTAATGGAGGAATTTCACAATTAGACTACAGGGCCTCCCAGATCGTCATCCCTTTAACAAATATGAAACAGAATCGTATAAAAATTTATTGGAAAGCATAAACCACTCAAGTTTAAATATTGGTATTTGGAATGTGAAGAGTTTATATCTATCCGGCAAGCTAAACAGTGTTATCAAGGAAATAGAGAAAATCAGCGCAGATGTACTGGGACTCAGCGAAGTTAGATGGCCAGGAATGGGGAAAACTAATACAGAAAAGCAACTTTGTACTACTCTGAAAACGATCTACCAAACCACTACAACGAAGTTGGCTTTTTAGTAAACCAAGGAGTAAAGCCTATTCCACTAATATAAACCTCATCCAAGTATATACACCCAATTCAGACAGACTCGGCGTAGAAATATCAACAATGTATAAAGATCTAACTGAATCGAAGAAATAATTAAAAATAATGAAGTTTTAATAAACACGGGAGACTGAATGATACTGTAGGTGATTTAGGGCTAAGAACACGGAACGAAAGAAGCAACACACTAATTCAATTTTGCCAAGAAAAAAACTTGACAATTGCGAACACCTTATTTAAGCTTCCTCCAAGACGACTCTATACTTGATATAGAAATGATGTGCAAACATACCCAGACATAGATATTAGGTCAGACCATAACCCGATAATCGGAAAGCTTAAGAAAAAAACTAAAGAAACTGCGATAACCCTTAAAGAAAAGAATTGAGATCAATAAGTTAAAGAACGAAGAAATACGTAACAAAGCTCAAGTAAAAATAAACGCTGAAATTAAAGACATAGTAAATACAACCGAAAACCCAAATATAGAAAACAGTTGGAGTCATCTTAAAAATGCTATTATATACCACAAGAAAGAAGAATCAATGGATGACCGAAGATATTCTGCTATTAATGGAAGAAATACGAACATAGAAAACCCGAAACCAACAAGAATATAAGAAAGTCCAAAAACAGCTGCAACATAAGATCCGTATAGCAAAAGAAGAATGGCTAATAAATAGAACGTCTATAAGAAAAACACGAGCACTTTAATGTTCACAAACTTGTGAAAGAAACTACCGCGCGAATAAAATATCCCTAACCTGATGAGACTTAACGATGCCATTACTAATGTAATCACAGCTCTTAATAAAATACTTTAGCACTGGAAAAATTAGATTGAACAATTATTTAAGAAACGCTATCCACGAGTAATCGTTGCCAATATCCATTGATGGATATGGCACTTTAATAGAAAGGCGCCGATCATGCGAATATGAGTAAAATCATTCCTTAGTGAAATTTTGAGACCAAAAATGTCAGTACACTACATTTTATTAAATATTTTTCTCTTTTTCAACTACAGGTGCTTCGAAAAAATAAATTTAATTTTCTCTTGTGAGGCACTTGTATTATCGTTATCATTCGCCAATAAATACTAATATAATTGTTATTATACCTAAAGAAAGTAACATTTATCCACATAACTTTAGTCAAACATATGTATCACTACTTAGTTTATATAATAGTCTTCATATCAGAAACCATACCCGTTTATATGATTCACCAAACTTTATCGATGCATAATGAAAACTTTGAGCCTCCCTGACAAAATTTAAATTTTTTCATCAGCCATAAGCGTGAAGATATACAAGGTGGTTCAATATAACCGGGAGTGACTTTTTTACAAAAAAAATGCCAAACACTTACTTGCACATGTCAGTCTTCAACGTACTCCCCTCCGGAGTCAACACATTTTTTTCAACGTTCTGAAAACATCCTGATGCCCTTTTTAATAACGGCTTTTGGTTGGCGGCATATCCACTCCCAAACAGTCTATATGACGGCGTCGTTGTGCGCAATCAGCATGCCTTACAAGTCTGATTTAAGACTTTTGAACAGATAGAAATCACTTGGGGCCAAATCGGGACTATATAGCGGATGTGGCAGAAGATTCAATTTCAATTTCCGGAAGACTTCCACTGTTGTTTTGGCCGTATTGGGACATGCATTGTCTTAAAGAAAGACTACTCGCTTTCCCGCTTGAATCGGATCTTTTTCTTCACGTTTGTTGCTAGAAGGTCTGAGTAACAAGCTGCATTGACTGTTCTGGCATCCGTCAGAAAGTCTACATGGATAACTCCCTGCCAGTCCCAGAATAACTTTGCCATTACTTTTCCTGCTAAACGGCTCTTCCGCACTCTCCTTTTAGAGAACTGGTATGCCGCCACTCGCGTGATGACTGTCGCGACTCGGTTTAATAGGTGTTCACTATAGACTTCAAAAATTCACCAGCTTTATCTTTAAATACCATTTTGTTCAAGTTCGTTAACGCGCTCGGTACCACTACCAACACTGACGATCATCATTGCTCCAAGTTCCTTGATAGTACTGCGCCTATTCTCACGAATAAGCGCGTCTGCACGATCATTGTTTGTCTTGGTGACTAAAGCATTTACACCACACAAACACATGGGTCCGTAAAACACTCTTCCCCATACTGTTGTTGAAGTCTGTGGTGAATTTCAGTGGACGGAATATCCATATAAAACACTGATATAATTATGTTAACAAAATTTCCAACATTTTACAATACAATGGATGGACTATTAACAGTCGTAACGAACATGAATGAAATATTACACAAAAATACGACGGGGTGGGAGTCTCTAAATGTTATACCTACATTAGTAACTTTTAATATAATCAAAAATTAAATAAATTTTTTTATGTCATTCACTTATTAGGCCCTTGGAAACTTATTACACCGTAACTAGAACTTATATCCAGTCAATGGCATCCATTTTCCTTGATGTACAATATATCCACTTTTATATTTTACATAACTTTTCTCGACATATCAAGTGTTACGTTAGCTGTTCTTTAAAATATTGTTCTCTAGCTACTTTAAAGTCGAGGAGTTATTAGCCTAAACGTTGCACTTCAAATAACTCCACAAAAATGGCTGGTACCAGCAAACGTAAAATAAAGCAACCTGGGGTCAATCACAATTCCTATAGTAATTCTACATCCAATAGTCACTTTTAGAAACATAAAAACCCATCCAACAATTCTCAATTCCCCAAAACTGGCATTCTTGTCGACGAATGGAACAAGATGAAAATGGGCTTCATCACTCATATATTTTGATCATTTTAGAGAAGAAATAAAAAAGTTAAAAACTACCCGAGAAACTACAAAAAAAAATAAGAAATATCGAAAGCAAAAACAAAATGTAAGAAATCGAATGGAATATCAGCATTAAAAACATGCTTTAAATATTATCCCATACGAGGCTAACAAAACTCGAAGCACTAAGACCCTTTAATGGCAAAAATATTAAACACACTTTACCTCAAAAAAGTTTATAACTTCAAACAAATGTTGTTTAATAAATCAATTGGTTGATCATATATTGATAAATACATGAGTCTGTCCATAAACTTTAAATAAAATTCACAAATCTTTAAATCGGTAATAAAGGTATTAAAAAGTGTACAAAAACTAAGGGACTAAGAAAATTGTTAAACTGACTTTAACACTGCAAGAAAAATAGTGATCTTGAATATATCAATCGTTTGTAAAACCCATCCCCATTAATAAAATTTCTAAATTAATTAAAACTGCCTAACAAACAATATTATACCGTGCGCGCATGCGTATTCATTTATATGTATGTGTGGCTCTATTTAAGGAAGGAAATCTCATTGGAAACCTCTTCCGGTTTGAAGGTCAATTTTACCCTCACAATCAAAAATACCGCTGATCCTCAAGATTCTTCTGTATAAATACTTTGCAACCATGAAAGCGAAAGCTTGCTAGTGCAGATGAATGGCCACCCAGAAGCAAGCTCTAAGAGTCCAAGCTATCAACTTCTCAAACATGCAGTAGGAGCCGAAATTGTTTATGAATTTCAAGAAGGAAGATCTGAACTCTACAAAATCTGAAAAAGGCTTTATAAACTACATTAAGAATATTTATTTATGCTGGCATTTTTAGGTAATGCTATCTGTTCACTTTTTTTAAATTAAACTCAGGCTACAATATCACATGCATCGTTCGGTTAAGGCTAAAGCACCCATGTCGACACAATCCTCGATCACTTAATTTACCCTACTCAACTAATTAGCACCAATTTTTACCCCAATTTTGAGCCTTAAATAAAAAAAATAGCAGATTAATTTTATAAATTTGTTTCTCCCTCTCCTCAAACTTTAATTTGCCCTCATACAAAGTTACTTTTCACGTACTTTATATATCAGATGCGATATGTGCAGTTATATTTACACTCTAAGAGTGTAAACTGGAAATCCCCAACAAAGCCGTCAGTTCCATCTAAAAACTAGTTGAGATCTTAACAAAAATACTATCATCTATGAAAAAACGGTAGCTTTAAATCCACCATGGACAAGCTTAACGTCTTCACAGTGGGACACTGTACACAGTGAGAAACCATTCAAATTTCGTGCACTGTTTAAAATTAACCAATCAGAACCATTCCCGTTCAGTGCTACCAAGGTAGCCGCTATTTCCAATCCAATGTAGCTGCAATCTGACGGAAGTGTGTTGTGTTTTCAATTTTTCCCTTTTTGCATGGAAAAGATTTTTGTTGACTTTGGATAATCAAAACACGGAAAGGTGTGAAAGGTTTTTTTATTTCTATAGTACTAAGCCTTTATGTACGAAAACAAGTCATTTGTATACAAATATCGTCGATGTTGTTGTTCCTAATATTTGGGATTTCGTACATCAGTACACAGTGAGACACGTGCTTGGTATACACTGGGACACTGTCCCACTGTGTACCTACTGTAAATAGAGTGTTTACAGAGCATAAGGAATCTGCACTAAAAGATTACATTTTGGTATGTACCAGAATGGCATATAGTTTAAACTCTAAAATCTAGCCTATGAATATACCAAAGCAAATAAAAAAAATCCAAATTCCTGGGCCTAAGCCAAAGGAGCTGAAGCTATGGGCCTTCATCAAAAGAATTAAATTATCCATTAGGACCTAGGGAGGATGTAGCCTGTCAAGAATGACTTCCTATAATAAGCACAATGTTGAACTTTTTTTTACTTTCCTTATCCTATAATAAGGAAAGTAATGTAATCCGCCGAAATTTGACCTACCCAGTTTTTCACATTTCTGGACGAAATATAGCCTCAGGACACCAAAAAAGTTGGTTTGAGCCGTTGGTTCGTATGTGTGTGTGTCTGTCGGTCTGTCAGTAAACAGGATATCTCGAGAACCTAAGAGCTAGAGACTTGAAATTTGGTATGCGAGTTACTTGTGGGTAGGGGACGCAGTGCGAAGCTTTTGGTAAAAATCGGCCGAGCCGTTTGGTCGCAAGGTCGCAAAATCGGTCGCGAATCTAAACATTTGAAGATACAAAGAATTTATGAGAATAAAAATGATTTGTTATGATGAGATAAACATGAATTTAAAATAAAAGTTGGTAAAATAGGAACTCGAAAAAAAATTGAAGCTTAGGATTTTTAATATACCGGGTGTTTATAAAATGTTTCGAGATATTTATATTACAATAAATTTTTTTTGATCCTAGGCGAAATAAATAAGTTATAGCCAATTAAAAATGAATTAAACGGAGCAATCACAGCGCGCTCGGAGAGCTTCCTGTCCAACTGCGGGAGGACGGGGGGGAGCGCTTGGGCGCTAGGAGGGAGCACGCAGATGATAATGGGGAAGGCCGTGCAGCCGAGCTCGCACGGTTACCTTCAGTGACGTTGCAAAATTTTAAGTACGAGTCAATTATTGTCTTGTACTGTTTATTTTAATCAGCTTTCGAGTGTTGGACTCGCGCCTCGTCCTTTTTTAAAATAACAAGTTCCGGGACGAGAGCAGCCAAGGGCCGAGACGATGGGCCCGGTATAATATATAACAATAATAGGATAAGGAAAGTCGTGTGATGTTCACACCAGATTTTTTACTAATCTGAAGGAAGTTTTTAATAATAATCCTAATGATGAATCCATCAATAATATATAACTTAGATGAAACAAACACAACAACTGTTCAAAATCCCAAGAAAATCATAACAAAAAAATGAGTAAGCAAGTGAGTTTCTGCACCAGTGGTGGGGGGTGAATCTTAGTCACAACTAGCGTCATTATTTGTGCGTCCATTATCACCAGCTCGCCAGTGAAAAAAAAACAGAATAGGCCTAAGGTTAGGTCTAAAATAAAAAAATAACGTCAAAAAACGTGTTTTCATCAGAGTCATCTAACGAAGAACCCCCTTAGTAGACAACAAAGACGATATGAACTGGGTTGGACGTTCAACAAATGATGAAGCCACAGCTAACTTCATCACGGCAGAAGAATTCTTGGGCAATAAGCCCCAAGCCCCCTCAAGTGGGTGTTGGTCGAGTGTAAAGGGAAGAAAAAAAAAGATATTATGCAGGACAAGTTTTAAAAATTAATGTGACAATAAACTTCCTAAAAAAAAATCAAAGAAACTGTATGTATACCCCGTAGCAAAAGACAAAAATGACGTGAAATTCAGTAAATAAAAAAAATATTGCCAAACCTAACTGAAGGTAGGGGCTACTACTTCTCTGTATCATTTCCTTACAATATAACTTTGCATATGAATAAATTTGTGTTTAAACGAAATTTAAAAAACTCCAAAACGGTGTATTTTTTCTTGCCCACTCACTGTGTACCTGCAGTGAGATACAGTAGAACAGATGCAACCTTTTTTTTAATTTGTTGCACAATGTAGTAGATAAGAACTTAGTAATTGTTAATACTTCTAAATGATAACCAAGGGGACCAGCACGTAAGAATCCAAACTGAACATGATAGTATGGAAAAAAATTGCATTTTATTTTTTCCGTCCTACTATGTACCACCTAATATTACCACCTCTAATATAAATACTGGAGTGCCCAACTACTGCGAATACATCTCCTCGAACTGAGCACTGTCAAACCATGTTAATATAACTATAATATTTTTTTGTAAAAAGAATGTTAACAGATCTTGCTGAATGGTCAAAATTTAAATTCAATTCTTCAGTTATAACAGGTAACAAAAATAATAATATCATATTTGACCTGATATGATCACAAAACAAGCTGAAGAATGCCAATCCCAATGAGCCCCAGGTACAGAAGAAAATAACTAATGTGCAAAATTTATCAAATTAGTTTTGTCTAGCAAAAAATATTTATGCTATCGTTTATATTCTAGGACATGTGCTAGCAACTGATCGAAGCCCCAGCCTTTGCACTCTACATTCGTGAGTGGTTACAAAAACTTTTTCAGGCCATTGAATTGGAAAACACATACCAAAGGAATAGCCCGGATTTCTTCCTTTGAGACTACCTTAAAAATACTACACTAATAACATTTCCACCATCAGCAATTTGAGGCAACCTACCACCAAGGGATTCAAGGTGATCAATTTGCAATATCAGTCGTCCAAAATAAATAAATGAAATCAAGAATATTGCAACAAATAAAACCCACTTGATATAGAAAAGCAAATCCTTTTAAGATGAGAAACTAACCGACAATATAGTATTGTTCTTCCCTATGGCAAATCACATTACATGAGGTAAAACCAACACCTTAGAAAATAAAGGATACAAAGATGCATTATGTGTATTAACCGGCTGGAAATTTGTTTCACAAATATTTGAATAAACTATTTCAGCATATAACTCAAAAAATCTTTTGCAAAAGGAAATCAAAGTCTATACATCACACTCTTTATAATCCAATGAGGAACCTACCTTTGTACATACTAAAGTTATAAACTTACAACAAAAACTGAGCACAACAAATTTGTCGAATGCATGAATGCCAACATTCTATCTACAGCACAGCCATTGAATGCACTAAGAACCGCACGAGCAAAAATTTTTACTTCTATAATGGGGTAATTTAATAATGTTTATTCGTTTTATTTATTTTTTCTCTCCACAGTCCTAGGAGAAAATAAAAATCAATTTCGAAAAACAAGGGGATGATCATATGAGTAATCAAATAATATAACTGATTATCATTGATAAAATCCAAAAGACCCAAACGACAAAATAAATGTTGCAATTTTCATTGATGAAGACAATTACCAGGTCTAAAAAACACAAAGATGAGAATATCACAAATCCTAATTTTAAAAACACTAAAGCTAGAACACAACACGTTCTAAATATACAAAAAATACGTGCTCTAAGTGTCAATTTCTGTTTATTTAGAGAAGAATGATGTTTCTTACAGTACCTACAAGTTCTTCCAATGGTTTAGGAGTGAAATATTTTAATATGCATAATGCTCAACATCCTGGATACAAAACACAAACATGAAAAACTAAAACTACTTTTGTAGGAGGATTGCTGTCAGATTTCACAAAGGTGTTGGTGATCTTCAATGATGACTTGGAAGAACTCGCAATAACGCACCAAGCTATTTCTAAGCGTTTACATGAGCTGGACAGATTTTACAAGGAAGGCAATTGGATTCCCACGAATTCGCAGCTGAAAACTAGAATACAGTCTAGCATTGCTGACCTGGATTAGGACATTTTATCACACCTTGTGTATTCGCCAAACTTTGCCCCTTCAGAGCCCTCTAGCATTACTAAGCTGACACCCACTTCACTTTGTCAGATATGTTAAAAAATTCGTCTTGAAGTTATTAGCTCAAAACCACATTTTCCAAAGTGGAATTCAGTAACATTGTAAAATATGACGCAGATACTTGGAAAGCAAAGATTGTTTTGCAGAATACATAAATAATCGACTTTTTATAAATTTAAGTTGAACACTCCATACAAATTATTAATGATTGCATGGAGAGTCTAATGCTTAAATATTTTAAAAATATATAACAAATATATTGGTTTTCCCCAATCAATATTATCAAGAGATTTCCTATTCTATCTATATTAGTCTTGTAAATATAGAGGCTCATAATGCACAACATAATATAAAAGATTAATCTTGCAAAATATTACAAATATAAAAATTATACATTCTAAGTTCTATAAAATTATTCTGTCAATTGTATCATTGATCCGACACCCATGAAGATAAAAGAATAATAAAGAAAGAAAGAATTACATCATTGTAGTAATATTCTCTTCTTTATTTAAAACGCCTCGTATTTTCATGTATTACAAGCAGAATATCTTACAGTTGCATAACATCACAGTGTAGAAAATTGAAATAAAAATGCAAATAAATGCAATAAAAGCAAATTCATAACACGTTTTATTAAACTTAAAACAAATACAAATTAATCATTTAACATATCGTCCAACCATTCTTCTAGCCCTTCCTTATTGTCTGTGTAATCTTTTTGTACAGTCTCCTTCTTTTCTTGTTTTATGTAATTAAAACCTGAAAAAACGTAAAATGAAGACTCAAAAATAAATTATTTCAAGGAAAATTTAATTGAAAAATCAAAATACTTACAGTTTGCTTTAGACACGAGATTAAAATTTAATGGAATTACTACAGCAGGTTCAGGCTCTACTGCATCGTTTTCTTCGCTTTCACTGCTTTCACTGCTTGTTTCTTCATTTCGTTTAGATATTTCTTCTAAGTAATTTTCGTACTGAACTTTAGACTGCTGCGCTCTTTTATTAATATCTTCCAGTTCACTTTCCTGTAGAGAAAGATTTTTTTATTTCATAACAAATTTAGAGAAATGGATAAAAAAATGTATTACTAACTTTTTTTAATTAGTTACTAAAGGATGTCCCAACAAAAGCGCGAAATTTAATCTTATAATGAAGGGCATAATTCTAAAAGCACTGGTACTATTAACTTTCAAAAGCCTATAAGAAGTAGACGAAAATTAATACAATCACGATCCTGTCTGTCTATCTGTCAAAAAATATCTCCAGAATTACTTGACCGACTCACTTCATATTTAGTCAATGGATAGCGTTAGTCGGTGTCTTCCTCGGTATTAAATTTTAAATCTGTATCTCTCATTTGAGAGCCGTGGTGGCTTAGTGGATAGATCACTAGACTACGAAACCAAGAGTTGCGGCTTCAAAGCCCGCTCTCGCCAATTTGATCACTGGCATTTTTACGGCCCAGCTCGACTCAGGCTGCAATAAATGAGTACCTGGAGGGTAAACTCTGGGGTAATAATAGGCGGTCGGTACGTAGCGCTAGCCACGTTACTACCCTTGTGTACCGTAGGCTCTAGATTGTAGCAGATCTACCCTGTTACGATCCCAAAGGGCCTTCAAGGCCTGTTACGGGGAACTATTATTATATTATTATTATTATCTCTCATTTGACCCGAGATACGGGGATCATAAGGTCACATGCATAATTTACTTCATTTTCAAAAGTTGCCTTTCTTGGTTTTACATCCATCTCATTAATTTTGTTATGATTACTAGTGGAATTAGTGCTTACGCACGGAGAAAAAATTATTTTATATTGAGTTTGTCCTCCAACCACCCCAAACTCCAATACCATATTTATTTTCTTATTATTTATTCAAGGACTTCATTATATACTACATTATGATCATTTGTATTTAATGGACAAAAAATTTTAATATTTTCTTTTGATCTAATTCTCGACAAAGCAACATAAAGTTATCCATAAGTAAAAAGACGATTTGGCAAATAAATGCCAACTTTTTCGAGAGTTTATCTTTACGCTTTATTGTCATTGCAAATGACGGTCTCAATGGAAATTGACTTCTTTGATTCAAATGGATAATCTGTATCACAAGGCTTTAATTTAATTCGTGGAATAAATACACGATTGCCAATATGAGTTCCAGTAATTATTTCAGCTACAATAGATCTATTGTTTAAAGCTTTTACGATTAGTCGGGTTCCATTACATAAGCCCAAAGGATTAATATTTCTCATAAGCATTATAGGCACTCCAATTTTCAGTCGAAGGATATGTGGTGGGAACCTGCTAAACTTTAAATGATTTAAATATTCGATTGGAACAGTTATTGCTTGATTTTCATTAACAACAGAATCTGCGCTATAAGTGCGTTGATGTCCTTCAAATCATTTTTATTTTATCAACGTCATCATTTACAGTTGTTAAAATACACCGTTTTGTTAAATCAAAACGTTCAAGTTGGTCAAATGGATAAATATGTTGAACCAATGAATTCAAATAATTTGGCTGAATAATAAATTCTGCAATATCAGCAGATCAGTCTTCTTCAATTTGAAGCAAATGTTCTGAAAAATTGCCTTCTTTTTGCTAAACTCGCATATTAACTCTTAATCGTCTTATGTTAACAAACTGCCAAAAATTAGCATATTATATAGTAAATTAGACAATATCTGCTGTATTTCCATGTTTTTGAACAGGCAATATTTGTCTGAAATCGCCTCCAAATAAAACAACCTTTCCTCCAAAAGACAAGTTATTTTGGATTATATCTTTAAATGTTTGATCCACACATTCATACACCAATTTTCCCATCATTGGAGCTTCATCCCAGACAATCGTAACTGTTAATCAACTCCGCTAAATTCGATTTTCTGCTAATTGGACATGTTGACGTTTCATTAGGATTGAAAGGAATATTAAATCTGGAATTCTACCTTGATCTAATAACAAAGCAGCTATTCCAGACAAAGCGACTACTTGTTCAGCATTTAATCTGTTTTCTATTTCCAAAACTTGTTGCTTTAAATTTTCAATATTAACAGGTAGCTCATCTTGAATCATTAAAAGTTGTGATGATAAATCATCAATTGTTGGCATATTTGGAAAATTATTTAAAGATTTATTATTTCGTCGCAAAGTCTTTCAATTTCTTTTAAAGTTTTTTCATAAGCAAACTCACGGGGCACATTCTGTCCACATCGTTGAACATAGGTTCTATAGATATCTTCAGAAAAATAATTTTTAAACTGTTCCCACAATTCTGCATGGTTTAAGGAATCGCAAAAGAGCAAAATTATTACAAATAACTCTCTTAATTGTTGTGGGCTTTGCGAGTTTCGAGCCTCATCAAGTGTAATCTCCACTCATCATTTTCAATTAAACCTCAAAAAAAGGCTGCATCTTGAAATGTTTCATAAACCTGGTCATCTATAGTTCTTAGATCTGCAAAGCATTTTGCTCTTGGAATGTGATACAAAAGCAATCTGAGGTAAAAACTCCTTATTTCTAATAGGAACAGCATACACTCTACCAATTGTGACAACATTTCTTCTTCTTTTATTCCACTTTTATTCCACTTTTTTTTAGTTGATTGATTCCAGGTACTATCACTATATTGTGGAATATCAACATAGTATAACTTATTTGCTGTTGGATAATTTTGATTTAATTTAAACCAAGCAGTTAATTTAGTTTCAAAATTTCTTTCAAAAATTTGTTGAGGATTGTCTTCGTTTCCTCTAAAGTAAACCATTTGTTGATGTATATTTTTTTGTGCAAATACGGATTGTATGATACAAAATAACGATTGTCTTGTTGAACCAATTTCTATGTATTTTCCATTATTTCGTCTTCGATATAATGAAAATCCATCAGAAGAAAGAGATGTACTATCTTGAAATTCTTTAGGAAAATGCTGTTTACGTAATTTGGTTTCTTAGTCCATACATGGCGCGTTCAAAAATCCAACACCACATGGACCATGGATTCAGTTTCGTTTAACTATTTCATATAGATCAACATCAGTTTAAACTGGTATTTCTGCAGAAATTACTGAATCAATATCATTCACTTCAATGTGATCATTAGAATCTAATATCAATAAGATATATGCGTGAGGTAATCCACCCTTTAGAAATCCAATAACAAATATATGCAATAATTTTTCCAAAAATTTGTTTTTTAATAATATTTTCCATTAAGGTTTTTAATTTCTGATTAAAAACTCGTACGCATAAATCAGCTCTTTCATATTCAGGCTGATTATGTTTGAGATTTTTTGTTACTTCTTTTCATTTTGTGTTGCATGTGAAAGTAATAAATAAATTTGGTTTTCCAAATTTTCTAACAATTACTATTGCATCTTGATATTTTTGATGTATATATCTTGGACTATCGACAAATGAACTACTTAAAATAATGCGTATCCAAGATTGTTAAAGTTTAAATCATCAGTGTTCAAAGCATCTTGCACTCACATGCAATTCACTAATGTGTTTAACAGTTCCATCATTTAATGTAATTGCAATATCTCTTTGATTGGATTCGCTTCCATCGCTTGGTAATATTATTACATCAGAAGATGTTGGCAAACAGTATGTCCGCAAATTTACATTGTTAACATTTTCTTTTAAAACGATTTCCATATTTACATTTTGAAAATCGGTAATTCCCATTGAATTAATTTGATCTAATTGTGTTTTGAAAAAGGAATAATAAGGATTATGATTGTGCATAATCGTTTGTAATAATTCCATTATATTTCTGTCCAAATTATTGAAGACACTTAATCGATTATCAATTTCATGATCAGTGTCATAAAAGTAAATCTGACCATATTTTGGTTGACCATCAGCAGGCAGTAAAGAAGGGATTGCATGAAAAACAGATCGGTGAATCTTATAATTTGGAATGCCACGATTAAATTCTTCTTTAGCTCCTAAAGAAGCAAAAACCATAATTGAGTTGTATGCTCTAATGTTTTTTCTAAATGATTTGCCTTGATTATCTTGCAAAATCAGCAAATTTTAAGCAATTCTGATAGTTCTGAAAGTGGTGGCAATTTTACTTTCCCTTTTTAACAATATCGAGAAAATTGTGGATTTGAAAGTGTAGAATTAGTTAGCTTTACTTGCTTCCAAACTAAAACAATAAAAAAAAAAGGTTACATTTGAAGTTCATTACGCCCCAATAATGCGGAGTCACATTAGTTTGTCTTACAATTTTATAAGTAGTGGGGATTATTTCTTGTGTTTTGTTGGTGTCGTGCTTGTTCCATTGCTTAACGATTTCTTTCTCTTTGTGTATCTCTTTCTTCTTGACTTAATTATTCTCGTCTACGACTTTGTCGTTCTCTATTTGCAGCTCTTTGACGCTCAAGTTCCTTTAAATTGTCCATTTGTAGTAACAAATATTAATAGCTATTTTTGTTTTAACTTTTAAAATTTTTCAAAAATTTATATGCTGTATATGATAGCATTTGCAGGCTTGACAATGCTATCACAATCTTTTAAAGTCAAATATCAACAACAATAAGCTAAATATTCAATACAATATAAACAACATAATTAGTCCAGTAATAATAACTCAAACAAATTACTCATAATATCCTTAACAGCATCAGTAACAAACTAGGAGCTATGCAAACGTAATTAAATCCAATATCCAGCAATCAACAGTCATATATATTAACTAGAAGAAATTACTAGAAGAATTCAAGACAATGTTTCAACAATTAATCCATTAGAACAACATGATTCAAACATGCACATCATGTTCAGAAATAAAATTCCATAATTCATCAAAATTGCAGAATAGAATGCCAATGGGCTTCCACAAGCTTCCACAACAAAAAACAAAACAGGATAGATTATTTTTACATCACCATTCAATAGATATCCTAGTAGTAAGAGGAATTAACTTAATAGATAGAACCTCTTTCAATATACCATAGTACAATACATTATACCAATTATAAAAAAAAAAACATCACTCATCCTGAAACTGTCATCATAATAAAAAGTACCATCGGGGTATTAGGAATTACCTAAATATGCAAGCTACAACATATGAACTAACAGTTGCTGCAGTTTACTGCCCACCTCAACAAACATAACCTTAAAAAACAGGACTGCAACAACTTCTTTAAAACACTGTGACCCAATTTTTTGTTGGAGACCACAACAGTAAGCACAACTTATTTGGTTTATGTCTTGTAACAACAAAAAACCACGAACTAGTTAGCCTTATGCAAAAAAAATATTCTTTTCTGTCAATTGGTACCCGTACCTATTGGCCATCAGACGTCAACAAAATTCTCAACCTGCTAACATCTTTACTGATGGCATTTGCTCTAGATACATAGAAGTCAACCCAACCTGTCTTCCAATGACTCGCCCATAACAGCAACAATGAATAACTTAATAATCCACATTTTTTTTTACAGAAAGAGAGAGAAGAGAAATTATTCATTCTCTTAAATTGCACAATAAAAAAACAAATTGGGACAAATATCTTAACAAAATTGTTGAAACCTTCAACTTGCATATATCTTAAAACACCAAATGAAATAGATTAAACAACAAACAAACAGTACTAATTATCCTAATTGATATAAAAAAAACTGATACCAAAGAAAAGGACAGACAAAGTGGCACCAAATACATGCTCCAATAGACAAAACTATATTCAATAGCTTAAGCAACAAATTAAAATCAAAATCAAATAAGCCTCAGAAAGATCGTTTTCAGAATATGTTACTAATCTCAACTACTATGATAATTCGATATGGAAACCTATCAAAAACTCAAACAAACCATAAACTTAAGTGCCCCTATTCATAACAAAATGGTACTACCCAATCCTCAGTAGGCAAGAAACAATGAAGAAAAAGCAGTATTATTTGCAAAACATCTTACTGAACTATTCAAGCCTAACAATGATGATCCAGATGACAAAATAGAAAAAAGTTTTTACCACCCCTACAAACACACAAACAACTTTCTGTAATAAAAGTGGAAAAAGAAATTAATTGCCTAACCCTTCAAAAAACTCTAGGAATAGACTCCAAAATACTCAAAAAATACCAAAGGATGGTTTATTTATTAAATGTTCAAAAGTTTATTGTAAATCATCTCTGAAATTCTTGATAAACTGGTACTACAAAGAATAATTTCTGATCTTAATATTGAATAACGGGTACCACTTAACCAGTTTGGTTTTTAAGAACAACATTTGACTGTGCAACAAATTCACAGAATTACGCCCAACATAACTCAAGTACTGGAAGACAAAATATACACCACAACCATGTTCCTCAATGTCCCATCACTTCAATTCTATGGATCTGGGGAAACAAATATATATTTGATAATATTCTCATAAAATCCGGTGTTCCACAGGGCAATATTATCAATCATCAAACCAGTAGAGATATAATAAAAGACACTTTCACAGATGGCACTGTTATGCTTACTAGCAACAAATATCCAAAAAGAACTTCGATAACTCTACAAAGGCACTACGATAATACACAAACATGGTTACGTAAACGGAAAATTAGTATCAATGAAACCACATTTGTTCACCTTAAGAGAGGAATGCCCTCCATTATACTTAAATAACATACAAGTAAGTCAATCTTTAAGTACCAAATATCTACAAATGCACCTCGAAAGTCAGCTCACTTGGAAAGAACACATAATAAAGAGACGTAAGCAAATGTATCTAAAAATTAAAGATTTATAGTGGTTAATTGGAAGAAAATACAAATTTACTCTGAAAATAAAACTTCTTCTCTACAAACCCATTATAAAACTTATTTTAGCTGATGGCATTAAAATTGAGGGATGAACAGAGCAAGTCAAACAGCAATTATCCAAAGAAGTCGATCCAAGATGATAAAATGATCCGGATGATAACAGGTGTACCATGGTATATTTCCAATCAAATCCTATAAAAAGAAATACCATGACAAACTAGAAAACCACACAAACGTGCTACCCTATCCACTGTCTGAACCCTCTATTAAAATAAGACTTAAAGGAAACTTACCCACAAATCTGAAAAATAGATAAAGAGGACTTGTTGTTGAACGAGATCTCATCATATCAATTAAGAGCAGCACCGCCCTGACACCATCGCATTAACCTATATAATAATAAAAAATTACAAAAAAATGGTAATAACATAAATAGCATAAAATCGTATTAAAACTTTTGATTGTGTACAAGATTTTATATTTAAATGATATACCATTCCAATAAGTGAATTACAGAACTTTATCTTACGTACTGATGGTAAAAACACTGAGATTACATATTATTGTAATTACTAAAAACTACTGCCACTAACTTGAATAAGAAATTTATCACTCCTTGCAGTCTTGATTAAGCTGCTGTCAACTTTTTCTTCTAAAAATTAAAACTGATTTATATGGAAAGAATTTTATAATGAAAAGCACAACTTAAACAAATTAAGAACAGACCCAAAAATCGGTTCGCCTCATGAAAAATCTGGTGTGAACATCACACGATTTTCCTTATCCTATTATTATATATTATACCGGGTCCATCGTCTCGGCCCTGCGCTGCTCTCGTCCCGGAACTTGTTATTTTAAAAAAGGACGAGGCGCGAGTCCAACACTCGAAAGCTGATTAAAATAACCAGTACAAGACAATAATTGACTGGTACTTAAAATTTTTCTACGTCACTGAAGGTAACCGTGCGAGCTCGGTCGCACGGCCTTCCCCATTATCGCCTGCGTGCTCCCTCCTAGCGGCCAAGGGCCCCCCGTCCTCCCGCAATCGGCCAGGAAGCTCTCCGAGCGCGCTGTGATTGGTCCGTTTAATTCATTTTTAATTGGCTATAACTTATTTATTTCGCCTCGGATCAAAAAATTTTATTGTAATTTTTTGTTCGTCTCAGTCTGATCTATCCGGTAATATAAATTTCCCGAAACATTTTATGAACACCCGGTATATTAAAAATAAGCTTCAATTTTTTTTCGAGTTCCTATTTTCAACGAACTTAAAAAGTTCGTTACTGAATTCTATATGTCTGTCTGTCGGTCGGTCTGTCTGTCGGTCCATCACAAAATTTGAGATTTTTTTTTATTTGAAAATGGATTCTTATAGGAAATTTTACGCTAAATTCGAAAATGAAGTCGAAAAAATTCTATGTCGAATAATTTTCGAGATATTCGATTTCGAATTTGTAAGTTCGTTCTGGGATTGCTTACAGAGCAATCTCTTCGCCGGCCCCATGTTACCAACTTTTATTTTAAATTCATGTTTATCTCATGATAAATCATTTTTATTCTCATAAATTTTTTGTATCTTCAACCGTTTAGACTAGCGACCGCTTTGCAACCGATTTTGCGACCAAACAGCTTGGCCGATTTTTACCAAAAGCTTCGCACTGCGTCCCCTGCCTACAAGTGACTTGCATGCCAAATTTCAAGTCTCTAGCTCTTACGGTTCTCTAGATATCCTGTTTACTAACAGACCGACAGACAGACAGACACACACACACACACTCGAACCAATGGCTCAAATCAACTTTTTTGGTGTCCTGAGGCTATATTTCGTCCAGAAATGTGAAGAACTGGGTAGGTCATATCATAGGATTACATTACGTTCCTTATTATAGGATAAGGAAAGCAAAAATTGAGACAATAGTAAAATTATTAAACACAAGGGCTCGCAGAAAGTTTACCTGCAAATATGGTCTTGTTCTCTCTACTGTCACACATATAAAATGGTAATTCTTTTCTCATTTAATTTTTTTTAATTTAAAAAAGTATATAGTAAAGCAGTAGTTGCACTCTGCATTGGCACCTTTGATCTCATGTCCCCAGATTTTTCGCTATGCAGACCCAAAGGCAGATATGGCAACATTATACATGGATAATTCATGAAATTACTTAGTCGTTTTCAATTATAAACTTAATAAACACAAATTATAATACTCATCTATATATAAAAACAATCTGCTAAAACCAATACAATTTCATTTATAATTTTGGTGTTGCAATAACAATACCTATATCATAATTTATACTTGTCGAATCGGTAATCACTAAATATTTTTTTAAATTATCCATGTAAAACACCATCGCTTTAAAAAACCTATAGCTATGTCCTGGGCAGTAAAAATCTGGGGACAAAAAACCTGAACTGCCACTACTGCTTTACTATATACTGTGCTCTTACTATGATCTGTTTGCAAGACTATTACTTCTACGAGAATTGCAATATAAAACCTTATCACAGAATGTAGTCCAGCACCCAAGCAATGGCCTCTATTGCCATCTACAAAAGAAAACTTAGAAAACAACTTTGATAAACAATAAGAAATTCAGTGCATTATACCTATATACCCTCAATTAATTGGAATCGCACCTGGGCAAATAAAGACAGCATAGTTACGACATAAACTTACTGATAAGTAACTTTTGTCCAAACCACACCTTTCGTGAAACTCAATGGTGCTCAAGCTCCTGTCTAACAGACCCAAATCCAACGAGAACATCTTACTCTTCTTGAAGCTTTCGAAGTCAAACTCCGACTCCACATTTTTGTCGCTTTTGAACTGAAAATGCCCCCCTTGGGAGGCAGATGCCTGCAGCAGGAATGAGAAGTTGGTGAAGTCGCTGACGGGCTCGGCCTCTTCATTGTCGCCCTCGTACCGATCCGCATTGCTTGCCAGGACTCTCGTCGGCTTCGGTGTCACATCTTGCGCCACTTGTTTTGACTTGTTGCGGTAACGGTTTTTATTCTGATGGTGCCTTCTGCCCCTACAGATATATCACTAGATAGAATCAATATGATATTTGATTAAATTGATTATTTACTTGGCCTTGTGATTAGGCTCCATAACAACCAAACTTTTTGTTTGCGAACTTTTAACCTCAGTTTCTAATGCTCCGTGAAGTTAGCAACCACAGAATACGTATATCATATACGGTATATGTGATCTGTGTTAGCAACAGAAAGTACAAGGTATATACAAAAATTCCAAAGACGAAAAAACCATATATATATATATATATATATATATATATATATATATATATATATATATATATATATATATATATGTATATATATATATATATATATATATATATATATATATATATAGGTAGCCCTACGCCCGCGTGAGCACGGCCTGCGAACTGAGAGGTTAAGGCTCTCATATGTTCGCTCTCTCTGCCCGGTCGTCGCGCACCATCTCTGATGTGGGGCGATGTGCACACCGCACCTTAGACGACCGCCATTATTACCCCTTGTTCGAGTGAACGCAGGTACTCAATTATTTTTAGTGACTGAGTAGGCCACCCGCCAGGCATCAGAGAGTACCGGGAATTGAACCCGGGTCCGTCAACATCGCAGCCCGCCCCTCAACCACGGGACCACGCTGGCTGTCATATATATATATATATATATATATATATATATATATATATATAAACTTTGGACTCCTGCCTGCCTCTCCAGATTTTGCAAAATATTTTAGCAATATTTTTGATTTTGCATGCAACAAAATTTCAAAATTCATTACGTTTTAATTATGTATATATATATATATATATATATATATATATATATATATATATATATATATATATATATATATTGGACTGGACAAATAGTAAACGTATAGATATTAAGATGGCTGAGATATAGAAAATTACTTACGTAAGCAAAGAGAGAAAGAAGAAAGAGAGAAAAACAAAGAGAAAGACCAAAAATAAAATGACTTATAGTAGTGAAAGATCTGTCACGATTAGATCTTCTCATTCCTCGTCTTCTACTTTTATTCTTACGAAAATAATATTTTTTTCTCCCATAAATATAGTCTTATTTCTTCTCATATAACTGAATTGGTTGTATTTACTCTTACTACTCTGCTGTATTTTACTAATATTTTGTTTGTTTTTGTGTCTTTAGGGCCATTGTTTGTTATTGTCACTTCTAATTACTCAAATTCTGTTACCTTCTCAATATTATATTCGTTATCTGCTGTTCTCTATTTAATCTGCTTTAACTCTTGTACATTTGTTGATTTTATTGTCACGTAATTTATCTTATTCTCATTAATAGTTAATTTAGATTCACTTACTTGTGTGGTCTAAGCGATTGAATGCGGACGGACCCGGGTTCCGTTCCCGGAGCTCTCTGATGCCTGACGGATGGCCTACTCGGTCACTAAAAATAATTAAGTGTCTACGTTCACTTTGAACAAGCCGTACTCCCACGCGGGACGTTAGAGCCGTACCACTTTGTACTCTATCTTTTTAAACGTTTGTTCTAACTTCTTTATTCTTTTCGTCATCAGCACTACATCACTTGCGTAAGGCTACGCATTGATTTTTCTTTTTCTTACTATCATCTCTTGGGTTAAATTAAATAAAACTTTCTAGGCATTCTTAGTTCTTGTAATGCTTCGTATAGGGCAAAGGCATACAAAACTATGGATTTATTACTTTTTTTAAGTGAAGATGATAAAAAGAACCATTTAACAGGCATACAAGAAAAAACTTTCTGTTATAGAGCTTATTTTATCCACAGCAATGCGTCTACCAGTCAGGAATATCATGCGAGGCCTGTTTTCACCACTTAATAGGAAAAAGTAAAAATTTCTGAACTATCAAGAAATAACACTGATAGCTTTTCTTAACATACCAGGAGCCTTTCACCATACCTTCTAAAAACTAATGTTAACTAAGATGAGTCACAAAACAGAAGACACTATCTGCAGGTGGATGTGTAACATGGTGCACAAAAAGAAAGTTTCTTGTTGAACTAAATAGGCAAGATTATGCTACTGATGATGTGATAATACTCATTTTAGGGGAATTTTTCAGTGCAATCTTAGAACTTATTGAAACCCCTAGGCATTATTGAGAGATTCTATTTACGAGAATCCTTTCAATAATCAATTACAAATGGCCCAGAAGACTAAGTATCTTATAGTAGTACGTGTCTACAAAAGCTTGTAAGTAAAGGCTACAAATTGAAATGTATTCAAAACATGATACCATAGTTTACACTGTTGTGATGAGACATACTATAGATCTCTCTACAGATCTCTAGTCTAAACTAAAATAGGAGTCAAGCAACTTGAAACTGGCTAAACTCCAAAATCTTATATAACCCAACCAAGGCATAGAAATCCTTCCAAGTTTCCTTCCTTCAGACATTTTAATCAAATCAAAAACAATCATCTTATATAGGTTAAAATGCAATGGAAACTAGTAAGCCAGTCCTACTCTTAGTTATATCAAGATAACAGAACTCGTTGCAAACTTACAGGGTGGTATCAAAAAGTAGTAGGACTGATTTTTAAAAAAATGTAATGAACATTTTGGTACATCGACTTAATACACTTCAAAATAGGCCCCTTGGGCGTCCACACACTTCTGCTAGCAAGTCGCGAAGGCCTTTTGGAAGTCGTCCTCCGCGATGCTGTTCAGCGCCCTCGTCGTTGCCGCTTGGACTGCTTCTACCGAGTCGAAACGATGCCTCAGGAAGAAGTCCGGCGGTGCCACATCAGGGCTGTAGGGGGGTGAGGCAACGTGGAAACGTCAAATTTGGCCAGGAGATCCCTCACAATCCACGCGCCGTTTCACGGCGCGTTATCATGATGGAGCTTCCACTTCCCCACCAAGTCTGGTCACTCTTTGCCACTCTTTGCTCTGACGTTTTGTCGTATTGGAAGACCCAGGTTTCATCTCCGGTGATGACATTATCGAGAAAATGTTCATTTTCTTCCAAACAGTTCAGTATTTCTTGGGAAATCTCAACATGCAGTTCGTTTTGCTCGTCACTTTTTGCACTCACTTTCGGCACCATTTTCTCATCGACAAATCCTCTGTGATGATGCGTTGGACTGTCCCGTACGAAAGATTCAGCTCATCGCTAATTAATTTAATGCGCAACCGTCGGTCAGAGTTCAAAAGTTGCTTAACTTTCAGCGAGGTTGACGGACGCCCGGCGCGTTGATCGTCCTCGACGAGCTCCCTCCCCTCCCGAAACAACTTGTGCCCCTCAAATATCGAGGAACGGCTCATGGTATCCTTCTTGTAGGCCTGCGTAAGCATGTCCTTGGTTTCGGTCGCTGATTTTCCAAGTTTGTAGCAAAACTTGATGGCGTACCGTTGCTCCAAATTTCGCTCCATCGCAACTGACGACGAGGCGTCACAACAGGAGGTCACTAAAACAGTGGTCCACACTCAACTAACGCACGCAGGCGACTGCCGCAGGTCGAAACCTGTTCCCAAGGCTCCCCTCCGCGCGCGCGGAAAAAAAAAAGATTCCTACTACTTCTGGATACAACCCTGTATTACCGAAAATGGGTAGCGACACTATCCAGCTAAAACTTTAATAAATCTTTTGAAATCCAATTTGACTGGAATGAAAATAATGCATAGATACCACCGGTTAAAGAAACTTATTGAGTACTCAGATAGATCTATAACCCACGGTTAGAATATTTGAAGAAACTCCTTAGTGTAATGCGTGTGCTATATATAACGCGAAATACACGTTATGGATGTGTGATTACGTAAGAACTAGGTATAAAATATTAAAAAAATAAACGGTAGTTATCCAATAGCTTAAAATAGTAATTCTACAGAAGTGATTATGGTATAAAAATGTTTATTATTTATAGGTAACACATTACAGCCTCACCCTTCAGACATTAAAAAAATTGCTTTTCAATGGGCTGTTGAAAGGGGTGCAGGAGATAATAAACATTTTAATATTCTAATTATATCTATAGAATTATTGTATTAGGAACCAGCGTGGGGTTCATTTCCAGAGCTCTCTGATGCCTGACGGATGATCTATTCAGCCACTGAAAATAATTGAGTACTTGCGTTTACTTTGAACAAGGGGATAATAAGGCGATCGTCTAAGGCGCGGTGCTTGCTGCATCGCCCCGCATTAGAGATAATGGGCGATAACCGGGCAGTAAGGTGGACATATGAGAGCCTCAACCTCTCAGTTCTCAGGCCATGCTCCCACGTTTAACAAAATGTTCCAAAACTATAGCCAGCTGATTTTTGAATCAACAAAAATCAAAATAATCACTTTCCACACTTATGCAATGGCTCGATAGCAGCACTCGTGTTGATAAAGTTGAGTTATGACAAAATTGCTTCCATTATATTCGGACTCATTGGGCTTTTTCAGTTTGTTTCAGCTCAGTTCACTATATACTTTGCTGTTTATAAAAACTAAAAGATACCTTTATCGTAATAATTAGAAAAACAGAAGTAATTATAAGAGAATACGAAATTGATATTATAACAAGAGTAGAAGTCTTAAAACTAAACTTTAACAGATCAGTAAAGGTGGGACTAACAACCAAAATGGAAAAAAAATAGAAATTATGAAAAATCAAAAATACTTAAGAACAAAAATATCAACTAAAGAGGACTTTTATAAAATAACAAAGATAAAAGGAAAATGCTAATACCCCATGTAATAGAATCCAGAAAGAGAGGAAATAGAGCAATATTAGTAGAAGATATGTCAATTATTAGAGGGAAAAGAATGGAAGTATAAAGAACTAGAAGAAACAAGTGCAGTGCTAGAAAAAGAAGAAACGACAAATAAGATTGAGGAAAAAAATAAAAAACGAGAGAGATAGAAAAATCTTCAAATCGAAAGAGTAAATTAGGAGGAGCAATCAATAAAAAAATAAATACTGGATCCAAACTATCTTTTCCCCATTCGACAAAGTAGGTGATAAGAAAACATCCAAAGAGAAAAATATAAGCGTAGGTCTACCTAAAAAAAAGAAATATTATATAAGACCATAAGAAAAAGTAATTAAAGTAATAACAAAGAAAATCAAATAACTTAAATATGTAACAAAAGCAAAACAAAAACTATGACACTGGCGATGAAATAAAATACGGGTAAGAATATAAAAGAAAAGACTGCAAAGTAATATTTAAAAAAAATTAGGGAGGTAAATATAGGAACATCGAATGTAGATATGTAAAAATAAACATTTATAGTTAAGTAAAACAAAAAAGGGACAAGGTACTATAAAACTAACAAATAAATATACATTATATTACTGTGGGGTAAGACCAGAACAAAGGGCAAAAGAAGGAATAGGAATAATCGTTACAGAAGAAATAAATAAAGAAATAGTCAAACTCAAAACAATTAACTCGAGAGTAATAGTAATTATTATAATAATAAATGATGTAATCAATTTTGTACAAATATATAGACCAGTAGAAGGACCAGCTAAAGAAGAAATAGCAGAATTTTACAGAAACTTACAACAAACATTAGACAAAATTAGAGAAGATAACGAGAAAACAGTAATTATGAAAGATTGGAATAGCAAAATAGAGAAAGACTACAATATAGATTTAAGATAAATAGGAATCTATGATAACTATAAACAGAAATGGAATAAAAATAATAGGCTTCTGCAAAAGAAACGACTTAATTATAGAAAACACAGTGTGGGAACAAAAAATAAAGAACAAATACATTTTGTGTCAGAAGAAAGAAGTACCAGAAGCATGATAGACTATATAAAATATGCACAGACCGAACAGGTATACAAAAAATTGAAACAGAGAAAAAATCAGCAATTTGATCAAATAATAGACTAGCTACAGCAAAAGAACTAATAAAACTAAAATACATGTATACAATAAGAGAAGGCAGAGGAATAGCAATTCATAAGATAAAAACTAAAGAAACATGGAAAACTTTCAAAATATGACAAACATGAAATTCTTAAAACTGGAAACAAAAATCTAAAAGAAAGATGACAGACATTTAAAAAGACAGTGTTAACAATAGAGAATATATGGGAGAAATAATTATAATAACCAACAAAAGAAAACTAAATGGTAGAATAATGCTATTAAAAGATTAGTAAAAGAAAATAAATTATTTGCAAACCAAAACACAATATGAAAAAAGAATATAATCAAAAAAGAAAGAATGCAAGAGAAACAGCCAAGGAAGCAAAAAAGAAAGCTGGAAATAATTTAGAGAAGAAATAATAAAAATACATAAGCTAAACAACAGAAAATTCTAGACAAGAATTAGAAAATTAAAAGAACACAAAAAATAACAAATGTAATAAAGAACAAAGTGGACAATTAGTAACAGAAACAAAAGATATACTAGAAACACTGTAACAAAAAATAGCATACAACAATTTTAGAAGAAAACATAAACAGAGAAGAACAAATAGACTCTAAACCAGGAATTAGAAAAGAAGAAGTCGAGGAGGCAATAAAAAGAATTAAAACTGTGAAAGCGAGTGGAGAGGATGCTCTAGCATCAGAGATGATTAAAAGGTGAGGAGAACAAGGGGTAAACTGGATTTGGAATATATGTAAAACGGCTTGGGAAGAACACGAAATTCCAAAAGACTGGGAAAACAACCTAATATTACTAATATATAAGAAAGGAGATTATACCAGCTGTGAAAACTACAGACCAATCTGTCTAGCACAAACCAGATACAAACTATATACACAAATACTGGAATCAAGATTAAGAGAGCACTTAGAATCGAAATTAGATAAAGAACAGGCAAGAACGACAAACAAGCAATAATATATTTATACTGAGGAATGTAATAAAAGGGAAAATAGAAAAAATATAAAAAGCTATTTTTAACTTTTATAGACTTTTATAAACATCGAAGTAAATAAAAACACTGAGAAGAAATAGGTAATTCTACGGATGCCTGAAAAGCCAGAAGAAAGATAATGAAGAAAAGGCTATCCAGTATCCGTGCAAACAATATAATTCTAGTAACAGACCCTCATAAAAAATTACAGGAACTAATATGGACAATAGAAAAGGAAAAAATGGAGATCGAAGTGAACACAAACAAATCCAAATGTACGATAATTAATCAAAAAGCAAGAGAAGAAAAAAGCATAACAATCATAACCTGCAAAAGTCAATTATAGAAAACTATATATGGTTTTGTCGCTTTTTTCTTCTATTTGCTATTTTTAGATTTATATAAAATATATATAATATGTGTAAAACAATATTTGAAACAGAAATCCATATTATATAAAGTAAACAAGGGAAGGCTTAACTTGTTTGGGCACATAGCTAGAATGGAGCAGACCAGACTAGTAAAAACAATAAACGGAGATGTAAGAGAAGGATAAGAAGGCCCAGAATGACGTGGCTGGAACAAGTAGAAGAGAGAAAATCGAAAGGAAAAACAATGAAGGAAATGAAGGAACTGGCAAGAGATCAGAAGACATGGAAGAGTTAGGTGAATGGCCGAAGAAAGAAATAAACACCGACATTCCAAAAGAAGTAGAATAAGATATTCAGTATTTGAAGTCAACACACTATTTAGTTAGACAATATAATGGACCGTGGATTTTTGTTTGCTACTAGATTTATATAGTAGTTTGTGATTATAAAATATATTATTAACACTAAGATTATTAGGTGGACAAAATTTTATCAACCTTTCAATTTCTCTGTACAAAAAGAACAAAAGAAATAATCTTCTTAACCCTTTCCTTCCTCTTAGTTTAGTGTAGTTTTTTCTAATATTTATTATTGAATGATTTTTTTGTTCCTTGTAGCTATTTGTATTATGTTCGGTTTTTTATTTTGTTTATTTTCATTAGCCATCAACAAGGACATCAAACCAATGCTTTGAATATATATTTTTTACTCCCAAAAATAGATTACCAGCTTGGCTTTTCAGCGGTCTGGTACTGGGACCATTATAGGCATAATTTTTTTGATGTGAAGCTTCAAGGCACTAAAACTTTTATGAAATGTTTTTAAAACTGTATATATTTTATTGAATTTGCAGTTCGCTATAAATGTAGGCCTTTTTTGCAAACCGTGGCGCGTTAATAATTATTTAGAACATTTTTCTTCTTCTGCTATTTAGTTTCAACGCCTTGCTTTATGGCGTAGGGCCTCAATCCATTTTTGGTAACTTTCTCTGTTCAAAACCGTGCTTCTTTACTCTGTGGTGTTCTTTTCTCTATTTGGTACAATTTTTGCTATATCTTCTTCCCGTCTTCCTCAGGGTCTTGCTTCTATAATTCTTTTTGCTATTCGTTCCTTTATTTATTTTTATTACGTGGGCATACCGTTTGCTGTTGTCTTTTTACAGTTTCTATCTGACTGTATTATTTCACCACCTTGTTCTTTTCTTTTTGTTTTTGTTAATTTTTATTTTTCTACAGACTTTTCAGCTGTTTCAATTATTATTTGTTTTAGAGTATTCCATTTTAGATCTATACTTTGTTCTGATATTTGCATAATTCTATTCTCTTCAGTTTTCAAGCTTTTTTCTGAGTTTACTTGCCTATTTTCTTCTTTTCTTTTCTTTATTAGATTTCATAGTATTAGATTTCTGTTTTTTTTCTAGTCTGAAATCTTGTTTCTTCCCGTCTGTAGCATGTGCTAAGCTCTGCTCTTATTTAGCTTCTCATCCAATAATGTTTCTTTTGTAAGTATATGATATGTAATTTATGATAATTTTTCCACTTCTTTCTCATGCCTTGAATGTTATTTTGCATTTTTTTGTGTGTTTTTATAAGCATCTGGTTTCCTATACAAATTATTCTCCATTTTCATTAAAAATTTCTTCTTCTGCATTGTATTTTACGATTATACCATGTTTTCTCCTATGGTCTCTGTCTATTCTGGAATTCCAATTCTACTACTATTTGTAACTTTAATCAAATTTTAATAATTCATAAAATATTAGTTTTATAATAAAAAAAAATAACTTTATTTTTTTGTTTAAATAAATTATTTCATTCTATAATAAAATTCGACAATTAGATTTTCTGAAAGGTTTCTCATATTAATGTATAGAAGCCTAAAAGCGGACAATTAAAAAAATTACTTTTCTAGGCATTTATTTTAAAAAGATCAATGTGGGGGTTGGAAGAAAAAATATTAGTTTTTGTTGGTCTACGGCATTATAAAATCATGTGCATTATTTTTTTTATAAATTACATGAAATTGTATACGTATTCGCGGTCACTGTGTATATAAAATTCTTAATGTGTGACACATGACGTGTCATATGATGATAATAATCTAAGATGGATGAAAGTAATCACAGATTATGTATCCTATATAATCTGTGGGTCTAATGGCGTTGATGCAATAATTTCTAATTTTATTTATTTGTTTTAAATAATTAAATTGACACACATCTTATAAATCACTTGTGTTGTAAGCCGTGTACGAATCCATATTTTAACAATCTGATGCCAAATACCAACGTTGTGAGTATATTCCTCGAAATCTGCCCTAAACATAACCTAAAACCTTTAAACGTAGGCCACTACCAAACGTGATGTGTGGATTAGCAAAACCCTGTCTTGGCTCTTGCGACACGGAGCGCTGAAGGAAGGCTTGCCAATATCGGCGGACGGCTTCGCTTCCGTTTCCGACGTATTAAACTGCAGGTGCTTGAAGTCGAAGTGTTCGCTGCAAGATCTGAAGCACGTAGTCGAGAACAACGACAAGCAGAGATTTGCGTTAAGAACAACCGAAGGCGGAGTGCTGCAAATTAGAGCTAACCAGGGTCATTCCCTTTCTGTAAGTAAAAGGAGTTCTCTCCCAATTTGTTTTATATCTGCAAATTTTAGGAGGTTGCTGGCTTGGAGCTTATTCCCATTAGTGACCCCAAGCAGTTTGACAATGTAATCCATGGCACTTATTTTAGATTTTGGAACGTCATTAAAGTAGAAGGTTTGCATCGGGGGAAGCGCAACCACATACACTTTGCGGCTGGCCTGCCCGGAAGTCCTGATATAACTAGTGGTATTAGGAAAACAGCCGAAGTGTACATTTACATAGATATAGCAAAGGTTCTTTCTGCTGGCATTTCATTTTTTGTATCTGCCAATAATGTTGTGTTAAGCAGCGGCGACAGTGACGGCTACATTAGGCCAGAGTACTTCTTGAAAGTCTGTAGAGCAAAGGACGGTGTTGAGTTAAAATATTGACAGCAATGGCTGCCAAGGATTCTACAACCACATGCAAATTGTGCAATGTTCCCCTGCCTAATGCGCAAACAAAATTGGCACACGTGCTAGGAAAGAAGCATCAGCTGGCTCTCCATCGCGAGCAAATGATTGCGAAGAGAGAAAAATGCAGTGTGTTTATTAGTGGTGAGGAAGTGTAAGATGATAAGATTTAACTATCTAATTTGCTAGTTTGCTAGGTTTTCCCAATTTGCTTCAGCATGAGGAGATTCTGAATATATTTTCCGCATATGGGAAGATCACTGATCACTTTTTTGGCAACCACAACCAGTTTGCTATTATACAGTATAGTAATGAGCAGTCGGTGGAAAAAGTGCTTTGCAACGATATTGTTTTGAGGGGTAGAAAGTTGACTGTAAAACGGAAAGTGCCCAAAACAAAAATACTAGGTAGGTTATGAAATAATGCTACATAAGAACTAGTTCACATTGTAGCTCCACTCTGGGCCTGCTCATTTAGCAATATATTCATGTATTTGATAACACTCTAGACTGAACATGGATTTGTGCACCTGAAAAGTATAAATTTATTTCTAAATCATTTCCATCAAACTAAATGGATGTGGATAGTAGCAGTTTGGTCCCTTCTAAAGCAGCACAAATTTTCGAATAATTAATTGGAGGAGAGCAAACAAACGGAGTGAAGATATAGTGTGGATTAGGTGTACAACTAATTCTAGTTTACTTGGTAACCCCTTTGTTGCCATTTTATTTACATTTTGGTTTTAACTGCGTACTGAGGTCTCTCTGAACATTTAATTTGCAGTTTGTCTTTTTTTTTAGTGTTTTTACAATATTTTACTTATATCTATCATATTTTGAAAATTAATAACAAAAAGAAGCCTAAATGTGTATAATGAGCTAATTACAGTTATTAGGAAAAGTATGTAAAAGAATCTTGAAAAATGTTCAAATTATTGATAAACCTTCACCCAAACATCACAAAAATATACATTATTTAGTGGACATACATACCAGGATGACATTGACTGATACGGTGGAATTGACCTATTGTTCTGTAGCACTTATATTTATATTTGACACTAGTTACTAAGAACAAAATTGTCCAATTTACATCTGTTGCAAGTATCTACTTTGTGGGGATTGTAGTGATATATCTATTAAGAGATGTGATTCATAGACTTCATTAATAGGTTTAACGCTATTGGTGTTAGCATATGATAGTTGATGCTTAATACCTGCCCCAGTAATTCTCATGTTCCATAGAAGTAGATGTCCCCTACACAACTAAGAGCTTACTCAATACAACTAACTTATGGTTGAATATTTTAGAGAGTAAAAGTTTCTCAAAATAGATATAATAAGTAAATTGGCATAAAAAATTAGTATTAGGATATGAAGTTAAAGTTTATAATTTGAATTTTGCATGTGATGTAATAATAGGTCATTGAAAAAATTATAGATGAAAAAACTTTATTTGTGTACCAAATACGCTTAAATAAAAGACAACTTAATAGTGAAAGTAATTGCTGTCCCATTCAATGCAATTCGATCACATTTCTGGGTAGTATGTGGATGGCGTGATGGTAGAACTTAGGATCTTTGCAGTATCAAAGCGCTTCTGTTTCTGAGCATTGGTCAAGTCATATGCAACAAATTTGGACCTCAGACATCTTTTGCCGGCTTCCTTGAGAATGTGCCAAATTGTTATGGGATAATACTTAAACTCGTCGGCTAACAATTGACAACTTATTGACAGTTCCTCTTCAATGCGCTCAATAACCGCACCTCGATCAACTATACGCAGGCGTCCAGATCTTGGCTTGTCTGTGAGCTCCTCCTCTCCATTGCAAAACTTTGAAGACCATACACCTTGCAAATGTTTCCAACATTATAGCCTAATTTCCATTGGAAATGCAGTAGCAAGCGTTTTTGCTCTCTGGTCAGCTTCATCTTAAAACAAGTATAGGCAAATTATATATCAAAATAATCGAGAAAAAACATGCACTCTAACGGTACCAAAAACATAAAAAATGGTTGAAAAGCATAAAATTTTTATCTGTAATTTTAAGAAGCTGAGAACTTTTTCAATGATCTATTAGGTCAAAATCATGCTTTATAGGTTCCAGCTGTTTGCTTACCTTCATAAAAAGTAACCCAATTTGATGTTAGATTTTGTTCCTTTTTTTGTTATGCGGTTGGCAACTATCATACTTTAACAAGTGTCATCTATGATCTCTCCGATTAGTAAATATGGAACACTGTACAAAGAATAAACGAGTTATTATTATTAAAAAGGATTGAAAATTTGGTGAAAATTTTGCAGACATGGTACAAAAACTCCATAGAATTTTTGGGCACCAAATAAATCAACTGTCACTGCAACTCCGAAAACATTGACTCGGCATCATGCACAATAATTGAGCATATTGAGAAGCTCTCTTCAGCGAATACCCAAAGACCTGCAGCTTTATGTATATGAAATACAACTGACACAAGAACTTAAGTTTGCTGACCATTGTTACTATTAACAATTTGTCAATTGGTTTTTAAAGTATCGTGAAGTGAATTCTCAGTTCAGTTAAAAAATCATCTTTTTAGTGATGAAGCGCATTTTCAACCCAACGAGTTTGAAATATCTTTGCGCAACTCAGAAAAGGCAAATTCACCCCAAATGAGTCATTGTTTGGTGTGGGTTTTGAGCAGGTGGCGTGATATACCCATACTTATTCAAAGATTATACTGAGCGGCGATCATTAATATTACATGATAATCCAGTTTTTTTTTTG
The DNA here is from genome assembly GCA_036346155.1 of Sinelater perroti. Classification (NCBI taxonomy): domain Eukaryota; kingdom Metazoa; phylum Arthropoda; class Insecta; order Coleoptera; family Elateridae; genus Sinelater; species Sinelater perroti. The sequence goes on along the minus strand of JARFIY010000238.1, from coordinate 10,122,437 downwards.
GCACCAACTAGGCAACATGGAAATTTCATGAAATGGTAACTGATCACAAAATTTTGTGATTTAACTCTATACAACTTCTTTAAGTGAGGCTACCTGAAATTCAATGTACACTGGCAATCCACAAACAGTTGACGACCTTGAAAATAAAATCCGACGTGTTATTGATGAGAACATGTACAAAATTGTAATTGAAAATTTTGTAGAATAAAGTAAGATTTGCAGCTGAAGTCGAGGTGGCCATTTGTCAGACATAATTTACCATATTTGCTAGGAAATTGTGTACTTTAATACTCAATAAAAATCTGACCATAAAATTAGTTCAGAAGTGGTTTTGTATGAAATTTAAATAGGGGTTTCTTTGGATCATTTTTTATTGTTGGTGTTTTTCTTTTTTTCATTTATGTATTATGTATTAGGAAATAGATTTTTTAATTTTTTTTCTTGAAAATGCGAATTCAGAGAAATCCAAAGATATGTTTCTTATATTTAAAAACCTATTTGATGCAAAAAAATTATTTTTGAATAGAATAATCCATTAAAGGAGTGTTTCTATTGTATTTATAAATTTTGTTCACGTTACAATTATAATTAGAAAGCAGGTAACCTTTGACAGTATTGTAAATATGAGTGTTATGAAATAAAATAATGATTTGTTTGTTTTATATACCTGTTCTTACAGCAGATCATATAATTACATTTAGCAATCATGAATATTATAATTTAGAGTAAAAAATCGCCGTTCCTCATTCAAAAGTAACTACTTCTCGTCAAATATAAGCCGAGTTCAAAAACTTCTACAGGGTGCTTGCTAGATAATTACTTAAACAAAGGTTTTGCACTAGTATTCTCTTATTTCAAAAACAATACCAACCTAACTTACGATAACATAACAACTAGTTCACGAATTGATCTCCGTTTGCATGAATAAAAGAGTGAAATCTCTTGGGAATAGCATCAACTGTGACACACAGGTAGTCGATGGAGAGTTTGTCCCAGGCCTTGAAAAAGGATTGCTTTAGAGATTCCATAAATGAGAGGGGAGTAGTACAAGCTTTCCTCTCCAATTCCTGCCATTGCCTGGACAGTAAAAATCTTTTTGCCTGTCCATGCGATGTCCTGCCAGCATACCAGATGGAATTGGATCAGCAAATTTTTGGTCAATTTCTTCCTAGTCGCTTTGTGCTTGTCAATCAGCTGCTAGCTCTTAATCTTACGATAAAGACAAAGCCACAGACGTGATTTGACAATGGATCGAACGGTAAAATCGCTCATACCAAAGTCCTGGGCGAGTTGGCGCATGGATCGTTGAGGGTTCCTCTCGATTCTCTCTTAGATGACTTTGACAACTGCCGTTATGGAAACAGTGACTCGTTGACCTCAGCCAGGCATGTCCTTGGCCGTCTTCAGCTTCTTGTATCGTGTCATGGATGATTGATTGCAGGACACAAAGGCGTTTTGTGATATCTGCAGAACAGACTCCTAACTTAAACAGCTTGAGAATCGCGAATCTCCATTTATTAGACGGTACCATTACCTTGAACAATAAGATAAAAACATGAAAACAAAGAAAAAGACGAAGAAAACGCCTATTGCATCATCATTAGTAATCGATAATATTTACTTGCTGAAATGTGGATAAACACGTTTATCCGGGTAACTATCTTGCACCCCGTAGAAAAAGCATCTAAGATGTACTGAATAAGTAAATACTGCGATTTTCCCGGAAAAAAATCATTACCAGTAATCACTTGGCTGTCTGCAAAAAATTTCTAGAGAGACATGGCATCAATTCAATCAAGCAAAATGTTACCAATACCAAAGTGAAATTGAACAGTTCAGAGATGACTCAACTTCTACTCAGGCTATGAGAAATTGCTGTAATATTTGAAAAAGGAGGATTAGCTAAGGCTATTTTTATGTGTTGCTGAACTTGACAAATTTGCCAGCATTCACTGTGGAAAACTATCCAGCATATCTTTGAATGGGTGTTTCTCAACAAAAACTTGCACCAAAGTTTTGTTTTCCAATCTCCTATCAATAGCCTGATTTATTTTTGTTATCTTTCTTCAAAACATCAGATTAAGCTGATGTGAAAAGCCCTTGATTTGTTATTCAGTGGATTGTTTTTTCACAAATCTTTAACCACACAGAGCAGAGTTAAAAGAAGACGTCACTGAAACTGTCAAGAACTTGTACTTGTCTGATGGGTATTTTGGTAAGCTTGTTATGCCTTGAGCTTGTATTTATGTATACAATAAAGAGTTTCAACTTACACTTTTAAAAAGCAATTTTTAGTATGTACATATTATTAATCTCCAGAAACCAATTATGATTATTACATTAACCGATTGTATAATTGATGTCAATGAGTCTTGACTGTTAAACTCAATGATGAGAGAGAAAGATCATCTTCTTGAATTATGCTTTCTGAGAAGTTGCAAAAAAACATGAGGAGAAAGGATTTTGAGTTGTAATATCCCTCGAGGGACAGTTCACTAATATTTAAGCCAATAAGGAAATGCACTAAAAGCAGATAGGTCATCAACCGAATTTTACAAATAAACAAGCAACTTGAAACTGTGATAATCAATAATCTGAAAAATCATTGCTTCATCATCAATATGTTTTCTGTGACTCTTCAGATGGTAATGATCAAACATTTGCCATGCAAACTTTGAGCACTCCTAATATCGACATCTTCCAAGAAATTATTACATATATTTGAGACCACTGTTTGTATTCTTATATATGTTACAATCGAAGGTCATTGTCTTTAAACGTTTTTAATTCATATTGAAGGTTTCACATATGAAGTGTTACGCAACACATATGGACTTTTTTTCTAGTAGCCTTTATGTTGCTGTTTTTGTGATGTAAGGAAGATAAAAAGAATATTTTCCAATCAGCTACTTTGAGGCAACATTTCTCACATTTGTGAATGCAGATTTCATTAAGATTTTAATCAACTAATAATAATGCTTCTCCTTTATCTTATATGATAAAAGCACTTCCAGCATTAATACAGACAAAACTTTCTACTTCATATTTGGCATAGAAGGCAGAGCTTCAAAATTGTGCACACACGTGGTAGTCATCATTTGATTGATAGTTTAGTTAAGGACAATATGAAGAAACAATTGCTAATAAGATTGCTCAATATTCACTTTCCAAGAGATTATATTAGAAATATTGAAGAAGATGAGATTAAAGAAAAAGTCAACCTTGAATTGAGCATCTAGAAACCAGACTTTTGATTACAGCAATAAAAAAATCGTCCAGTGAACATGTAGTTAGACACTAACTTAACTACATTATTATTTCAAGTCTAAAAAAATAATAATACCTTCATTAACTGAAGACATAAACATATAGTTATGAAACACACGTTCCACAACAGAAATGCTAAACTTTGCTTTTGTCGGGAGCTTACAGTGTCAAATAAGGATCATAGGCAGGGCTATGAAGGCTGTAAAAATATGAATATAAAACAATCAAATCATTTATCTTGTAAAAATAATTAATTTTGCCTTAAAGATATGATATATGAAGGGGTAGGATGTAAACGCATCCCACCTTGTTAATGTTTGTTGGTTGCAAATATACAATTTTTAATTAAGTAAAATATAATGCATCTAATATTCCCCTTTATTGTGCACCCCACATTTGTACATTATAAACAATATATTGAAATAATCCTTTCAACACGAGGCTCTATAAAATGATAACTAACTGTATAAAAGTGCAGAGAACAATTTTTAATTAACTTCTTATGATCAGCTTTTCTCTTATTGTTTGATTTATTGGTTTTGTTAATAAAAATGAACATCCTACTTTCTTACTATTACTGTATTTGGATCTGTTTAGCTTAACTAAAATTGGCTTGGTTGGTTTGGTTTAATTTAGCTTAATTTAACTTACATCAATTAATTTGAATTCATTTTTTTTCAGTTCGATTCAAATCATTTTGATTTGGCTAAATTTGACTGCTCACCTCGGTTGAGTATGGCTTTATTTTACTCTTTCCTTTCTGTCTCTCATTTCTTTAATGCTGCTTTCTGGGACTATTGATTGTACACAAATAATTTTTCCGAACAAAAAAAAATATTTACATGCAATAAGAGTAAGTATGTTTGTAATAATACATTTTGTATCCTATGACCAACTTGGACAATGACACGCTCATTGCTATAGGATAAATCGTGGATATAATTATATTTAAAGAGCGTCACAATGAATTTACATATCATTTACAATATCATAAATATTCCTTAACATACATATTTGATGCATTTTTCAACCATCAATTTAAACTAAAAAATCAGCTATTTAGCAAATAAACTTACCCACTACTGAAGTTGGCGTCATTATCCTCACAAAACGAGATCAATGTTCTCGGATAAGGCTGCTTTGTGAATATAGCCAACATAAATCAAAATATGACATGATGTATTATAATACACCAAAAACAGAATACAGATAAAACTAAATATGAATTAACAAATTGAGGTTGGCTAAATTTACTGTTCATTCCCATTAGAATATAATTGAGATATGCCCAAACTGAGACTCATGAGCCAAAATTATAATATGATTTATATGAATCGTACAATAGCAATATCTATGCTTTATACCTGGAACTGTGTCCAGCTAAAACTTGCATCTCTTAAAAAAACACGAGATAGGTGAGAATAGCCTTACGCCATTTAAGAGTTTAAACTTTGAATGAGTGATGTTATGCTTTGTACAATTTTAATTTATAAGTTATTGAATATGTTTACTTATTGAGCAATATAGGTAGTTACTGTTATTTTATATTAAGAAAGAGAATTATTGCTATTAAACCTATGTATAACAAACATAATTTACTTTAATTAATTTTAGACTTAAAAACTTAGAAAATTATATTTAAATTTTTTTAATCATGGCGTTATTATGTAATCGCATCATTATCTGATTTGAGTAAAGGAAAGCCAGAAAATGAAAGATAGAAGAAAAAAGATGGAAAAAAGGTATTAATAAATTAAGAAAAGAAAAACTATCAGCATAAGATTAGAGAGGAATGTGATCGAGAAACAACAATTGAAGAAATGTAGAAACGCATGAAAAATCCTTAAAAATAAAGAACAATAAAAAACGAAATGGTTTATTGAGAAGGGTAAGCAATAATTACAAAAGAAACGAAAACCAAGGGAGAGGACGTTATAAACAGGATGAAAAAAATACCAGGGACAACAAAAACGAAAACGAAAAAACATTAAGGAAAGCTAAAGGAGATATAAAGAAAAACACTAAGGGAAATAGAAGACAAAAATACAAAAAAATAAGAAATTTCTACCAGAAATCAAAATTCGTCTAAGAGAAATTATCAACTAACACATTTTGCAAAGGAAAACGTAATGTTTGATTTAGGATGAACAGAAAGTAATAGAAAGAAGGAATGTCTGTATGTACAGTTTAAACTAGCAGACGAAGAAGCACTAGAGCTAAAGCACTGCTGGACAAGTAGAATTGGGTGGAAATGTAAGATTATGAAGCACTACAAATACGTCGCAGATTTATTTATCTGAGTCAATTTTGGAAACTTGAATAATTTCTAAATTTTAAAGTGAGACGTGGTGTAATGTTTGGCTGCTCCCACTGAATAACTGAATCAGTCATTTTGTGACCTTTGTAGTTTTTCACTTTAAAGAACATATCTTTTTATATATCTGCTTTTTCACTTGTCCAGATAAGTATTTCGAATTTAACAACTCACTCGTTGCTCCAATAGCCTTATTACTTTTCACTAGTTTTGCTTGTATCTCTTTGCTGTTATTATTGTTCTTTGGAACTAATATTCACAAGTAAAGCTGCTAACTTTCTCAAAGTTAATTTCTCTTCGATTTTGCATTTTTATTTTAAGCCTCTGCCCCTAATCTTTATTTCCTGTACTTTTCATAATCATGAACTTGATTTTTCTTCATTTATTGTTAACCTCAATGTTCCTGCTACTTTCTCTGTCTTTTACTGTCTTCTACTGTCTTCTTTAGATGTTTCTTCGATTTAAATACTAATACCAAATTACCAACATAAGCCAAACATGGTGTATATTACTATATATTGACCCTTGCCTGTTCAGTTCGCTTTTTCTTATTACTTTTTCTAATGCTAAATTATTCAAAAATGTCGAGAGAGGATCACTTTGTCTCAACCCGTTTTCTATTTTGAACTCTTCTGACATGTTTCTATTGATTCTCACTGCATTGTGTTTCTCATCAGTTTATTAGGTATGCCCAATTTTTTCATAGCTTTATATAGCTCTTTCCATATAACAGAATCATATGCGTGCTTAAATAAAAATAATTTATGTTCATAACAGATGAATCTGTTTTAAGGAAAATACTAACCTTTCACTTGGAAAGTCGTATTGATACACACTAATTACTCGTTCTCCATATGGTCTTAGCCTGATTCTTATACCATGATCTAGTAATGCAATACCTCTATAGTTTTCACACATAGTTTTATTACCTTTTTATGTAGAGGTATTCTAACACATTTTGCTTATTCTGACATTTCTTCTTTGTTCCATATTTCGTCTATTAACTAATGCAGCTTCCTTCCTCCACATTTTATTAGTTTTGTGGCTATGCTATTCTCTCATGAGCTTTTATGATTTTTGAGGCTCTTCACAAGCTGCTTAAATTCACTTTTCGTTGGTGAATATACTTCCTCTTCTTGTTTCTCTAATCTGAGCTTAGTCATTTGTTCTGAATCTCCCCTGTTCTTATTCAGATCATTTCAAGAATTCTTTCAATTATTTTTTCACCCTTTGCTATTAAATTACCCTCTCTGTCTTTATAATACTTCTGGCTAAACTGTTAAGTTCTTTGCTTTTCTAATATTGTAGTAAAAAAATTATTTCCTTATTCTTGAATTTTCATCTATGTTTAGTTTCATAATTTTTTCATTTCTTCTCTTGGCTTCTTTTTTCTAGGTCTGCCTTACGTTCTAAGGCAGTCTTGTTTGTTTTTCTTTCTTGAAATGTTTTTTCCCTTGCTTTCTTGAGTGATTCTTCTATCTGTTTACATTCGTGTTGAACTTATCCTTTTCCCCTCGACTAGCTATCTTAATACTTCTTCCTTGTAACATCTCTATGTTTTCATGCTCGTACTTTTTCTCTTTGGACTGTTGTACGCTGTATTTTTTATGTGATATAATAATTTTTAATTGTGCTAAACTAGAAAGTAATCATTACCTGCATTTGTTCTCATGAACCTTCTGCTATTTGTAATAATTATTGTGTATTAATTAATAATTCGTTACACCAAAGTTAGAAAATTTTCAGTAAAATAAAAAGGTCAAAAATATTAATATATGTTTTAACCCAACTTTCATATACTGATATGCGTGATAAGAAGTATTCATATATAACAGATAAAGTAATTTAACCTTAGGATGGCATATATACTGCTGTAAAAAATGTTGCGGATTCACAGAAAATTGACACAATGCGGCGATACAATATTGGGAGGAAACGTTTATTAACGGGAGACAGTAAAAGAAAGAGGGAGAAAAAAACTGAAGGAATACAGAAAATGATAAAAGACCTAAAAGAAATAGAGAATAAACAGGAAGAGTCCTGTAATGGAGGGGTTAAGTTAGGGGAAGATAATGCTAAACTAAAACAGAAAGTACAGGAATTGAGGAAAATACAGAAGCCATGAAACAAAGCTGTGAACGTATAGAGAAAGAAAAACATTATTATATATAAAAACAACAGATAGAGAACTAAAAGGGGGGATAAAAACCTTTGTAAAAGACAAAATAGAAAACACGAACCGCATATAAAATAGATGAAAAACGTTATCTAATTAAAATAGAAAGAATGGAACAGAAAATCGAAATCCCGAAGAAGGAAAGTAGGCCGCAATATTTAGATGTTGAAAAAAATAAACATAGACTGTTCTAACAAAAAAATGAATGAAAAACACAAATGGAAATAAAGAAATGTGCGAAAAAAGAAATAAATCACAAAAGTGGGGTACCAAAAATTGATAACTAAGGGTCAAGAATGGAAATAGAATGAAAAAGTAGAAAACCTAAAGATAATGAAGAAAAAGCATGACAAAGAAAAACTAACAACAAATAAACACTTGAAAAATTAAAAATACAAAAACAAGGCAACAAACAAGGACAAGAATGATGGCAAAAAGACGAAAAAGAAAGTTGAGTACATGTATACAACAGCAACATGAAATGTAAGAGGGACTCATCAAGAAGTTGCAGGAAGCAAAACATACAATCGATGTAATAGCACTGCAAGAGACAAAACAAAAAAATAACTGAACTTCAGCAGTAGGAAATATAGTTTTTTTATTAGTGGGGGAGAGAATAGGATACCGGGGACTGGATTCTTGATAGGAGAAAGCTTAAAAGATGCAGTTATTAAATTCACGCCGATATCAGAAAGTATAAGTAGCTTAAGAATAAGCGTTTAATAATCATTCATGCTTACACAGAAATGGTGGAAGAAGAGGAACAATAGCAGTACTATGGGTTATTAAATAAGGAGTTTCAAAAAATAGCAAAACATGCTGGCTAGATAATTTTGGGGGACTACAATGCAAAAGTTAATTTTTCGCAAGCTAAAACCATTGCTGCCATTTCCCATTTCACTACCAAGAGTGTACGTGAGGCAATTGAAATAGAAAAAATTAGTTTTGGGACATCAATTTGAAAAAATGCATTTGAGTTACTCTAAAGTTTAGATGAAAATTAATAGTACATGATAAGAGAAAGAAATACCACTAGAGAAATAGTTTCTAGTTGGTGATCCAAATAACAGCAATACATCTGGGTATATGATAATACACTGAATACCCAAAAGATTTTTAATACATATAGAACTATGTTTTGTATGGGATTATAGCTAGTAATAGGTAATCCACCGCTAGGCTACAGATTTAAAGAACTGGCAACAAATTATTCCATAAGGATACGGAAACTACATGAATGTATTATCAGTCAGAATATTTGAGTGTTTCAAAGTTAAGTAGCGACAAATGGCCAGCTGGAGAGGATAGAGAGAATTAGGCTATTCTTGGTTAACTAATTATTAACTCTAACTCTAATAAAAATGAAGGGAGAAAGGAAAGAAGAAAATGTGTTAGTAGTGTAATCGGTTGAACTTTAATAGATGGAGTAAGTCATTAAGCTTATGGTGACTATTATAATATGACACAATATGATTTAAGCAAGAAGAAAAACAGTAGTAGGGTATTGTGATAGCCCAGTACTCCATTCCCAATAATAATTTTAGCAAACTCTCTTACCAAAATGATTTCTGTACTTACAGCAGATCTTAAGTTTTCGTTATACGAAAAAAAAATATTGAAAAAATACTACAATAAATATTGACTAATCGAAAATTGTTCTCAAAATTCGTCCTTTACTCTTGGTAACCACAGTCAATGTTCAAAAAAGGATCAATAATTTGTGCCGGGTTTCTTCAGAAATCAAATTAACTATATTTGTAATTCTTCCTTGATTTGGGTGGTACACAATATCTTTGATTAGACCTCATAAAGAATAATCACAAGGGTTTAAATAAGGTAAATGGAGTGGCTAATCAATGCCTACTCCTGTCTTTGCTATTGTGTTCAGAGCTTTGAGGTTTGGCCCAAAGACTCTTGAGATAGTGTTCATATTCTCTAAAGTTTAATAGACTCTAGCCCCATCTGTCATAAAAATCTAAGCTTCATTGAATTTTAACTTATATTGGCAAAGAACTAATCCAAAAAAATATTTTGATATATCTGTCCAGTGACTGTATTGGTCAGAAGATATGGTCCAACAAAGTCCAAATAACTGATGCCACACCACACTGTCATTCTCTTCGAGTGTTGAAGGGCACTTTGAGTTCCGGTTCTTGCAATTTCTATATAGTAATTTTGTGTTCACAAAAATTACTTTGTCTAAAAACTATATCTGTCTATAACCAATTTGTTTCATTTCAAGTAATAACAAATTGATATCGATTTTCAATTTCTGTCACTTAACAAGTGATGAATTTGTACATTTATGCTGTTGTGTAATTTTTGTAGTAAAATTTGTAGTAAACATTTAGGTTTAATGTAGTTTAAAATGAGACCATTTTTTTTAATTGCTGATTTATTTAGGAGGCAATGAACCACCTTACCAGTCAGAAAACTATGACGAAATCCATGAGAGCATTAAAGACCTTCCGGACTTCCAAACCCAGGTAGCAACACTCCTGCATCACCTTCAGCCTAACTTGGACCTATTAATAAACAAATATAAGCTGCTCTGCAAGGACCTCTGGAGCGTCCTTCAGGAAGCATTTCCTGGCTGCATTGTGCATCCATTTGGATCAACGGTTACAGGCCTAAGTTTCATGAGCAGTGATGTGGACCTGTACATAGAGGTTCCCAAAGGGACCATTAGTGAAACTTCTTTCGACTCACAAACTAGCTATGCCACAACATGTGTTAATAAGTCAAAGAAGCTGCTGCAAAAGTATGGGCACATTTTTTCACCAGTGCGAGCTATTCCTCGCGCCAAAACGCCCATAATCAAGTGCATCCACAAGCCCACAAACACAAGTTGCGATTTTAACTTCAAGAACAAGCTTGGTGTGTATAATAGCTCCCTCATTAAGTATTATCTGTCGCTAGATGAGAAGCTGAAGTCCACCATGATCATTTTAAAGTACTGGGCAAAGCTGCATGAATTTTCAGGAGGCAGCGGAAGGTTCTCCAATTATTCTCTAATATTGCTCTTGATATTCTACTTGCAGCAAAAGCCATATTCCTTACCTCCTGTAATAAGCTTACAGAGCTTGCAAAATTGCACTAACCTGCAGGATGGCTGGAATGGCGATTTTTCGGCACTGGAAAATTTCGTTTCAGAATCCTTAGCAAATGCAAGCATTCCAGAAATTTTGCAAGGATTTTTTGACTATTACGCTTGCTTTGATTACAGTTTAAACATTGTTTGTCCATTTTTGGGTTGTGTAGTGGCACGGACAGACTTTTTTAAGCCAGAACTCTTACAAGATGCGTTTAATCAGTATAAAATCAACATTGCTATGCAACAGCCATTACGAGCTGACAGCTCTGTGTGTGTCCAAGACCCCTTTGAACATAACCACAACGTTGGAAGTTCTGTGCCAGCAAAACTTCTGGAAGAATTTGTAGGTTTTTGTAAATTAAGCGCTAATATCTTTAAAAACCACCCATTAGATAATACAACTCTGTATAGGTTATTTACTGATGAGGTTGATATTGCTGAATTCAAGAAATATTGCAGTAATGACGGACAATGTAAATTTAAAATTCCAATGGGCAACCACCTTTTGTATTTAGACCATAAAGTGAACTCTGGCAAGCAAGCTGATTTAGATTCTGAGAAGAAGCAAAATTTAATGCGGGAGGTTTGGTTTGAAATGGTCAATAAATTCATTCATACAGTTCTGACCAATGTAATGAAATTTAATATATCTGTGGAGAAACACTCTCCTGATAATAAGGCACAACGCTTAATTGGCCAAACCGATATTCATGACACTGATATTGTAGACACTCTGTGTTTTCACTGTTCAGGAGCCTACAATTTGTGGGAAGCAAGAAAATTAATTGGAAAAGATATGTCTTTAGAAGAGCCACTGACATTGCTTAATAAGCAAATAAATATAACAAACTATATATGCGATGTTCTGTACAAGGGTTTGACGTTAGATGACAACATCATTGACATCCGAATAGTCATGCAGTCGAAAGTCAATCCTACCGAAACGATTTTCTACATCACAAAATTAAACTCCAGGCCAGAGTACTTCAAGCCTTTCGCGATTTTCTTCTCGAAAAATATTCCTGTTTGGTTTGAAAAGCACTTGGCTGAGCTGGACCGCAGCTTGAAGCCTGCTGATAAGCCTGACGAGAAACCAAAAGAAATGCAGACTGATTTATTAAATAAAAACGCGGAAAACGTTTAAAGCTGTCGCTTTGTTCACATGTAAAATTGTAATTGATTTTCCTTATAACATATAATTAAATTTTAGGCTTACGATGAACAGGTGCAATTTATTTATTTGTACGTTTTATGCAGTTGGTGTGATTGTTGTTAACATAATAAGAAAATTATGTTTTCTTATTTATTGTGGATACATTGTCGAAATAAAATTTTAATTTTTATTTACTGCCATAGCTTTATTATAAAAATGCGCAACTAAGGCTTTTTTGGTGTTTTAAGGGCATAATTTACTAAAGTTTGTTGAGCTATAGCTTATAATACTTTACTTAAGCACATTTAGGCAATGGAACTCAAGTGTTATTAAATTAGAGAATTTTAATTAAGGAAAGTAGTAGTTTTTAACTTTTGTAAACAATTGATTTTAATGATTAGGAATATATTAATATATTAAAATATATTTGAAAGAATGAGACATATTTTCAGTCAAATTAATCATTGGCAGTTGGGTTAATCAACCAGGGATAATGAAAACTGAACAAAAGATTTTAGTCTAACACACCCCAATAGGAAGACCAAAAAATCCCCCAAAATTGTATCAAAAAGGGTAAATGAGAAGAAAAGAAAAAGGTTACGATTGAAAATAGGCACACCAAATTAGTACACATACTAAGAAAAATAAATTACAATATATTAAGATTAGCTGAGGTAAGAAGGGAACATTAGCGAAAGAAGAAGAAAAAATGTTTTATATTATAAAGGTAAGGAAAAAGGAATGTATGAAATAGATTATTACATAAATAAAATGTAACAAAGACCACAATTATACTAAAAGGATGACTGTATTAAAATTAAAATTATACAACAAAAACTAGCGCTAATCTACACGTTAGAAGAGACCAATTTAGAAGCAAAAGAGCTATTGATTATAGACTATTTTAATTGTAAAGAAGACAATAGAAAGATTTGGTGAGAGTAAGAAATAAAATAGGAAATAGTTAGTCAATTTTGCTCAGAAACATATTTAGACTGCTTATAATGATTAGTTTCTTCAAAACAAAGAAGGGAAGAAAATAGACTTGGAAATCGCCAACAAAAAACTAGCAATAAACAAAAAGTACTAAGCTAATTTGAATTAATACAGATCGTAGATTACTAGTAGCGACATTAATTATAAAAATAGAAGGTCGGGGAGTAAACGCAATTGTAGAAAGAATTGTAAAACAAAACAAGAAAGCGCTAAATGGAAAAAAAATTTGAAGAAGTAATGGAAAAATATATGAAGTAAGGTAAAGAAGAAATTAAGGTGTTAACAGTAAAAGAAATGTTCTATATAAAAAATACAGAAAAAACAGCAAAAAAAGGAGGAAGCGTAAAAGAGGGACTGAAAAAAGAAGATAAACCAGAAAACAAAACAACTAATAAAAAAGGGGATAATTTAGAATAACAGTAAAAACAAGTTTACGGGATCTAATAAACTAAATAAGTTAACTAAAAAAGAAATAAGGATGGACATCAGAAAGTATGAAAAAGAAACAATAGAAGAATCAAGTTCGTAATTTGTGTAAAAACTACGGAGAAAAAGAACAAAAAGTAAAAGAAAAGTACAAGGAGGTGAATGAAAATGAAATCAAGAACTACAGACCTATAAGCCTGTTATTAACAATGTATAAAGTATTTCCAACATTTTTGAACAAAAAAAATAACAGCTAATAGAACGGGCAGACTTTGGGAGTGTCTTTCTGATTTTAAATTATACAGTGTGTCCGTTTAGTGAATAATTGTTTGATATATCCTAAACGGTATATTACAAGTAAAAAAAATATTTATGTTTTTTAATTGTTTAAGTTGCATATTTTAAAAATATTTTTAAATGGCCTTAAAACACGTGGTGAAACTACACTTAGTTTTTTTTAATGAAACGCCCTATATTTTTTTATCGAAATGATACTACTTTTAATTATCTTTCTAACTAAATATTATTTTTAAGATTAGTTTGCGTTGTCAAGTTATTCAAAAAAAGGCTTTAGGATATATCGAAAAATTACCCACTAAACGGGTACAGTGTATACAACCAAATGCTAGAAAAATATAAAAAATATAATAAAAGGACTGTACATTGGAGTAACTGAGCTCGAGTTTTTCAATAATTGAAATATGATATTGAAGTATGACAGAAGCATTAATAGAACAAAAGATTCCATAAAAATACATTAGAATGTTACAAGAAATATACAGTAATAGTAAAGCAAGATTGATAGTCCAAGAGCTAAAAAAATGATAAGGTTCATGAAATTTCAATATTGAAAGTGGTCCACGGTTAATGCTAAAAACAAAAGCGGGCAGCTACTCGGGTGCATTTGGCGGAGGCGGGCAGGTGAAAACGAAAAATTTATACATTTGTTGGAGATGATTTACGAAAGCCACCGACAAATGCACAGCTAGGTGGGGGCATAATAGGCAACAGACAGGGGAAAAAGGGAAGGAAAATTGTCGGAAAATGATAAGGTTCATGTCCTGGCTTTTGATGTTTTGTAGTTTATAGACTCACTAAAATGTGTGCAGTAGGACGGACACGTAAGTGGGGCCGTTATCGATTTATAAGCTCTTAAACAAAGCAACGCGCTGCTGTAGTCATTTTTTCCAATATTGTTGCATAAAATGATCGAGTACACTTTCGTGCTTTTGTATATGTTAAAATCATATTCTAAACAAAGCTTGTGGAAAAAGACGGACATCTCTCTGGGTATAAACGTCGAAACAAGCTTAATGAATTTGTACTTTTGCTGTAATTTATAGATAAATCGAACCAAAAAAAAGCACAGGAAAAGACAGAATTTTTTTTACAAAGCCCTCGGGTAGCTGTCCGTAGTGTCCGCTTTTGTTTTTAGCACTAACTGCCAGCCACTTTCATCTATTGAAATTCCATTAATCTTCTTTTTTTTTAAGCGCCAGCTCTCGGTCTATAAACTTTGAGTAAGGAGAATATTTTGAAGTACAAAGTGCGGTAAGTCAGAAAGACACATTATCTCTAAAACCTGTGCGTTAGAACATGTATCTAGAAAACTAAAACTGTGAAACAAAGGAATACGTATAGAAAAAAAACAGATTAATAAATTTGCGTCTTGGTGACGTAATAATACTATCAGAAAGCAGAATATCATTAACAGAGACGTTGAAGGAACTAACTAACTTTAAAAAGTAAAAAGACAAGACTTGGGTAAATCTAGAAAATACTAAAGTGCTAACTAACAGTAAACAATAAAGTGTAATTTTAAACAGACATAAATTGGATGTAGTGCAAGAACCCGTGGGTTAGCTACCAATCAGGCACGTGCCAGGTGGTAGATAGGAAAATCCCAAGGTATCTAATTCACTTGGGGAAGAACAGTCAGAAACCTGCCACTTGCAACGACTCAGAGAAGCCTAAACAGCTTAAAACCTCTTTCTGAATAAATCGTGCTCTGAGTATAGAGTAGAAAATCGGTAAATACTCTTCATCTTCACTGGGTTAACGCCGCTCAGAAGATTGCACATGAGATAGGCTGAACCCAATTCGAGTGTTATGCAACGTGTGCAAAGGCATGAATGGCACTGAGTGTATATAATGTCGCTAATAGAACCTCTGGGATCACGCGACCTCCCAAAGTAATTAACCTTACATCTGTGCAAGGGGCTTCGCAGATGTGGACTGTTTTTCCTCCATACTCGTGGAAAAGCACTACAACTGAGGAAGCTTCTGACTCAGAATCAAATTTTATTCTCATGAAGGTAATGGGAACATATGCTATTAACCTGCAGCCCGTTGTGGACCAAGACATGGAAATACCAGACAAGGAAAAGCAGCAACTGGAAGGACAGAAAAGAAGCTGGTTAAAAGCTGGAAAGATTGCGACGAGGACATGGATTGGAAACCGTAAAAAAATACGCCAAGACGAGGAATATAGAGGAAGGGAAAGATCTAAAAGAGCCCAATCAGACTCCAAAATCCCACAAAAAAAAACAGGAGCACAAAAATTCAGACTGGTAGGTACAGTAAGGCGGCTAGTGGACTCAAGATGCCAGTAATAGACAGGCTCTATCTTGAGATAATTCTAACTCAAGAACAAGCCAATCTGGTCCAAGAAAACTTATTGATGCAATGGATAATACTATTACTGAATCGACTTGCAAAGCCGCAGATTTAACTGTGGTTGAGTCCAAGATCCCTCCGAAGAGACCTAAGGTGCTGGTATTTTTGTTGGGCCAGAGGTGTAGGAGGAGTAGGCTAGAACACGCTTAGGGAGATAAAGGCTGGTTTCACCTAAGTAAAAAAGTTGAAAAGAGGGTTTTAAACTTATTGCTTATTCCATTGACGAGACATCCTTGGGCGCCTTGGAGGCTTTTTATAAGCTGGGCAGGATTACCTTCAGGCTCTTAAAGGATCTTGGTAGCGGAGATGATGATCCAGGTGCTTCAAGTGAACCTACAACGTTCAACGTGGCTCTCGTTTAAGAACCCTGCCTACACAGGAACAAAGTTAGAGTTCTAGGTGGCATAGGAGAACTGATCTACAATCGAGGTCCCCAGGACCTGCATTATAATCAAAAAAAGTTTCATAATACTGCCCTTAAATGTTCCAAAAACTTAACAGTAGTCAGACTGAGGATGGGGAATGAGAATGGGCTGAGGGAACTAATACTCAAATCGGCGTACCTTCTTTTTCATGATTCTTCTCTACCGCCAACGAAATAAGTCGAGGAACTGATGATGGGATGCAGAGAAAATGACTTGCAACTCATCATAATGTGATGCAAATTTACACATTACTCGGGAAAATAATAACGCCAATGAACGGTGAGTTTTTACTAAAAATAATTTATACTTACTGATTATAGGCAATAAACCTACCTACATCAATATAAGAAGAAAGAAGGGGTTACAAATATAACTATAAGTACTATATTTGCTAGTAACTTTGCTAGAAATTGGCATGTTTGAAGAAATAAGTTGCTCTGGCTACAGGCACATCTATTTTGAAATAGAGGGTTATCAACTCTATATAAAAAACCTATCATAATCTTCAAAAAACAAACTAAAAAGCCTACCAAGTAGATCTAGAACACAATCTTAGAGAGGTAAAAGTACGATCAGGAATATTAGAGATTCTGGTAAAATGAAGACCTTGCTAGAATGGGAAAACAGGTAAGAAGGCTTTTTAATCCAGCAAAGAATTCGAGAATATGGGATAATTATAAAAAGACCCTAACTGGATATAACAAGGGTCTGAGATAATTTAAGAGAGATACGTGGAGGGGGTGGAAACCACTTGAGAAAGTGTCAGACTCCATAAAATATTCTCAAAGAATTGTCAAAGCCTTATAACTACCCTGAAAAGGGAGATAGGAAAGACACTAATACTGGAAATGAAACAATGCGGTACTACTGAGGGTATAGTTATCAGGGTTGCAGGTTGCAATATATCACATATGGTAGTAAGACATCTGAAAATTGGACATATAGATGGAAACATACTAAGTATGACGCTAAAATTTACATTCCACATAAATTTCGAGGTTAATATTATGAATTGAAATGAATGTATAAACAAAATAAGCTACAAGAACAGACCCGAAAAAATTATCTAAAGCGGGAGTAGGTATATAATGTGCAAAGGAAATTTCTCAGTTAAGCTTTTCATTGGGGAAATATATTTGTTTTTCAAGCAGAAATATTTGCTATACTGTAGTGCGTTAGGCAAAATAAGAGAGTTTATCAAAATAGACGAATCAACATATTCACGAATAGTCAAACGGGTATTAAAGAATCTGGGATTAACATCCAGACTGGTATAGGAATGCCACAAAGAACTCGGTGCTTTGGAGGACCACAAGTTTACTCTGTTCCGGATACTTAAAAGTACAATACAATAAGTCAGGTGAGAAAACAGCTCAGAAAAAGACAAACAATTTTGGAGAAATTTATGAAAGGATCATCTCTTAACCGAACTGAAGAAATATTAGTACAAATCAGAAATTAACTACGAATTATTAGAGGTCTCCCTACGGGGTATTGTTTTCTTAGAGGATACCTCAACAAAACAGGGTTGTTGCAGATAATGTGTCAGGAAAACAAAGATAACCGTCCACATCTAATAAGTAAGTGTAAGGCTTTAGTTTATAGGAGGCAGGTTATTAATTTACAGAAAACCGATCATGGATCCAGAAGAATACAGCAACTGTTCAGTAGAGGACCCTTAATGAAAAAAAGTGCAAGAAGGTCAAGTTATATCCTTGAGGGGAATATGAAAAAAGTGGTACAATAAATTTAGCCTGGAAGATATTTTGGTCAGTAAAGGAGATACTAAAAAGTATGACACTAATAGAAATAAAAAGGAAAATAAATATTCAACATGTGTCGAATACCAAAATTAATATACGGAACTGAAACTTAGAAATTATTTGATTTCCAAAAATTATTTCGAAGTTGGGGTTGTGAATAGCCACTTTGGCTAGTTGTTTGCTTTGTTTTGTGACCATGCAATGAATCAAACATTACTTCTAATTGCTTTAGATGTTTTGGCGATGAGAACCGTGTAGTAGCCGGGGCTATAAACAATTGAGACGAATGGTGATCGTGTTTGACGATATCATGGTTATTATCACTTAGGTGTACATATATGGATTGCTCAGTTGAGACATAAACGAACATCTTGGATATTTTGAAAACTATAATAATGCGAAAAAAGTGTCTCAAGGCATCGTTTGTGGTATTTAAAGTGTAGTATGTATTACTCTTGATTACAAAAATTTAAAGGGAATGACTGAATATTTGCCAAAAAACGAAATTTTAGAAATTTGAGTCATCAATATATAACGTGTAATGTCATCTGTGAAAGTAGAGGACGATGACATTTTGCAGAATTCCAGCCCGTTGCTGAATCCGTGGGCCTTGTATTTTCTAGGTGCTATAACAGAAGAACTATGGCAGCGCACGAGTCAGGAAGAAATAGGAGTCCAAATCAAACATTGGAAATGGAAATTAATCGGGCACATACTTAGGAGATAAGATGGAATTATTTCAAGGACTGCACTGGTGTGGAACCCACAGGGGAGCCGCAGGAGAGGGAAGCCAGATACAACATGGAGAAGAACGATAATGAAGGAGGTTGAAAAAATGGGAAAGACGTGGAACTAAGTAAAAGCCATGGCACACGATAGGGAAGAATGGAGACATTTCACTGAGGAAATACAACACAATTAGGAGTACTAAAATACTAATAATAATAATAATACAGAAGTACCCTCAGCAAATGTGCAGAAAGATATTCTCGAGCACCAAATTGTCTACACTTTAAGAGCTCAGATACTATGTATATCAGCAACATTCTGCCCCTACCGTCACTCTGCTGCAGGTGAAACAAGTGATAGCGCTAGTCTCTGAACAGAACAATGGTGCTATTATACCATCTAATATACAACAACTAAAGAATTAATTTCAAATTTGGAATTTCAGCTATAACAGGCTTTGAATGAATGAAATCAAGGCATTAAGAGGTGAAGTCATGACTTCACAAGAGGAAAATAAACAAATAGCCCTTTTATAGGAAAGGATGTCAACTCAAGTAAGTGCCAAAATTAAGAAGGAAATAACCTATAACCCAGAAAATACGGGCGAAGAGGAAGAGTTCATTAGAAGAGAAACTGATTTGTGTGTGTTTGAAAGTATTAAGGACATTAGCAAAATTTATAATATTCATCAACCATATGAAAATTAAAATTGAAGCTGTAAGCAACAGTAAGCTTATACCACAGTGTAAACGATGTCAAAGACACGGTCACACTCAGAGATTCTGTAACAGAACCGTCTTGTGTTAAATCTGACGCCAAGATGCACTAAAACTAGAATTACACCTGGGAAGTCTATTCATTGTAATGAAAAACACCCTGCTAATTATAGAGGATGCTCCATAGCTATTGGGCTACAAAAAAGAAGAGGATGCTTCTAAAGTCAAGAAAACAGCTGCTCAATCAGGAACTATAGTACCAAGTACAGTCAGAACTGAAGTATCATACTCGCAAGTAGTCCAGAACAATTCAGCAGAGCTGATATATACTCCAGTATTAACAGATCCATCTATGCTGCAGATAATACAAAGTATGATGAAAACTCTTGAGCGAGTCCACGAAAGACTCCACAAATTAGAAGCTAGAAATACTAGAACAATACCTAAAAACAAATCATTGTTATGGATTTTAAAAGACCTAAGAATTGCTATATTAAATGCCAATGGTGTCCTATCCAAGAAGCATGACCTAGAAGTCTTCCTTAACAGTCAACACATAGATATATGTCTAATCTCTGAAACACATATGACTAACTAGACTTGCATTAGGTTAAATGGCTACAAAGTATACCACACCATCCATCAGACAACCAAAGTTGGTAATGCATAATAATTAAGGAATCAATAAATCACTTCAAAGAGTAGACATACAACTCACAAAAGTAAGGATTAAATCTGCTAAATAAGTACTGTGAATAGGTGCCATTTATTGTCCACCCAGGCACAATCTAAAAAAAGAGGACTATCTAGATTCATGAATGTGATCTGGGGATGCAAACTAACTACAACAAAAGGTAGGGAACTAAGAAAAACTGTAAGAGAAATGAACTGTAATTATCATTCATCGGGTAAAAGCCCACATACTGTCCATCAGACTCTGATAAAATTCCAGATCTGCTTGATTTTTTCGTAAAAAGTTTCTCGTAATTGTGTTGATGTTGAAGAAAACCTTAATTTAGACTCTGAACGACTCTTGTCAACAGAAGCCAACTGATATTAAGTCCTACCGCCCTATTTCTCTCCTGCCAATTATATCAAAATTATTTAAAAAACTATTACTGAAGAGATTAAAACCATTTATTGAAACTAACAAATTTGTTGCAAATTATCAATTTAGTTTTAGACAACACTCAACAACAGATTAAGTACACCGTATCACAGACATAATTGAACGTGCAGTTGAAGAAAAATAAGTCTACGCTGCAGTATTCCTAGATGTAACCCAGGCCTTTTATAAGGTCTGACATAAAGGGCTAATATATTAATTGAATAAAAGTTTCCGTAACAGTACGTAGAAATTCTAACATCTTACATTTTAGATAGATTATTCAGAATAAAACAGGAAGACGAATACTAAAGAAATAAAAACAGGCGTGCCCCAGGTAGCGTACTTTGGCCCCCTTTTATATTTATACTAACTTAGCGATTTGCCATTTTTGCAAGAAATAACGGTAGCAACATTTGCAGATGACACTGCACTCTTAGCAGTAGATAACGATCTAGAGAACTCTGCTAGAAAACTACAAGGAGCAAGCAACTTAGTTTTGAATTAGACCAAAAGATGGAGGATTAAACTAAACGAACTTAAATTTATCCATATTGAATCCACCAACAAGAAGCTAGCAGAACAATTACCTTTAAACAGTGGTTTATGAACTGAACGCACAGTATCTTGGCATGACTCTTGATGTTAAGCTAAGATGGAAAGAACATGCTAAGAAGAAAATAGCTGAATTAGATCTGAAATAACAACACAATAATCTATAACCAAGTCCTAAAACCGGTATGATTCTACGGCATCTAATTATGGGGATGCACCAGTAGTAGTAACATTAAAATAATTCAAACTTTTCAAAATAAAGTATTGCACAACATAATGAATGCCCCCTAGTACCTACGCAACGCAGATCTTCATCGAGATTTGGGTATTCTCACTGTTGAAGAAGAAATAAAAAGTGTGTCTGGCAAGTATGAAGCCAAGCTGCACCTTCATGTCAACGCAGAACCTCTACAGATGCTGGATAATCAACGCCACATCCGAAAACTGAAAAGGACCAAGCCCCTTGATTTTGTGTAGTGTGTTGTGTATAGTGGCAGAGCACAGTGTAGTATGGCTGACGTGATATAGTTAACCGAATAATCTAAATGACATCTAGAGTAACTTTAGTAGAGAAGTATTTGGTTTCAAGCCGTTATTAGAGTAAAATTTATGGTTAGTCTTTTAGACTAGTTTTAATAATTAGGCACCACTAGGTGTTACGAAATAAAAACTATCTAACACTATATAACAGAAGGCAAAGTTAGGGGGTTAGCCATGTATTCGGTTGAAAAATAAAGCATAGTCCTGGAAAAATGTTCAAAATAACACATAGAGAAAGTTTCCTAACTAGTTGTAGTTAGCCGACAAATTACCCAAAATGGTTAATTTTGGTATCAATTGATTAATAATGACACCCCTCCTTTGGGAGCAAAAATGTTCCATTGGAACTACATAGCTAGTGTTTTCTATGGCCTTAGACGAAATTGTTTTCGGCCAACTTGACAAAAAAAGGATCGTCAATGCTATCTATGGTCGTAGAAAATACATTGCGAAAAAATCATTCAACATTGAACCTAACCCTACCTTGTCGAAAGCGACAAAAAACTAACTTGATCTTGTCTAAAGGGAACCTAATGTAACCTAACCTAAACTTGAATACTTAAGGGTTTAAGACCCCTTAATGAATATGCTACAATAAAATATAAACAGATAAAAACGCAATATTTATTAATGAAAACAAAGAATGTTGACCGTTTGCCACTTCTTATTGTTTCTAGGTAATATGACGTGGATACGGTCAAGTTTTACTTCCCTGGTTCTTCATTATTCCTCGATTTTATTCTATTACTAAGTGACGAGCGTCACGTGACATTTTAGTATGAAAGAGTGAACAGTCGACGGTGAACATTCATTACATTCAGTTGACGGTAGGCTTTTCATTTGTTTGTGATGGCACACACGCAGCTAAAGACAGGTTCCGTGGAAAATGGAGCCAATGGAGGTTGCTCGACCCTATGCGTCTCCAATATAATGACCAACGTCATTAAGTTGTGTGTTGGCGTTTAGATTGCCCTTTTCAGGGCGCGGCTCTAATAAAGATTTACTGAAGTATCAGGAGAATAAAAGCTGACCGCTTCTACGCGGTTTTCATCAATAAATATTGCGTTTCTATTTGTTTGTGTTGAATTCTAGAATATTTATTAAACGTTGTTAAACCCTCGCGCATTCAAGGTTAGGTTTCTGCCGCATTCAACAGTATAGGGTTTAGACAAAGATTAGAAACTATAAGATGAATCACTGCAAAAGGAATCTCAAAAGAGACGAAGATGAAAGACCACTCACATTTAAAGGGACAAGATCGGAAACAGATGAAAAAGTTCGTGTTTTTTCGTTAATAAACAATTAGAATTCAAAATCGTAACCAATAAGATTGCGGCTTGTACCGCCGTACACACGAGATTGGTTTATTCCTCTGTAGTGGACCTAACAAACATTGTTCACTGTGTTCACTGCTAACAAATAACTCACCACGGCACATGATTTCCACTTAGATTTAAAAGGATAAACGCTTTAAGGTCAACAAAGCGATATGCCAAAGAACAAAGGATTCGACACGAGTGATCCATCTTAATAGTGTAATATTTAGTCTACCAGGTGTAACGGAAAGTCTTTAAAGTTTTTTTTGAAAAAAAAAATGCATAATTTTCGATATAATGGAAAATTTTATTTATTCGAAATATTGACCATGTAATTCTGCACATCTTGACCATCTTTTAGGCAATTTATGAATCCTATTCCAAAAAAAATGTTTTTCCTTTGAGCGAAACCATTCATCGATCCATTTTTTAACTTCTTCGAAATTGGCTAAGTGCTGCTCTGCTAATGCAGAGCCCATTGATGCGAAAAGGTGATAGTAGGACGGGGCAAGGTCTGGAGAATACGGCGGGTGCAGTAATATTTCCCACCCAAGCGCTTTCAATGCTTCCTTGACCGGTTTTGCTGTATGAGGCGGTGGGTTATCATGCTGTAAAATCACTTTACCGTGTCTTCGGGCCCATTCTGGACGTTTTTCGATCAATGCATGGTACAAGTTGATCATTTGTTGTCGGTAGCGATCACTATTAACTGTTTCACCAGGTTTCAACAGTTCATAATACACCACGTCACTCTGGTCCCACCAAACACAGAGCATCGTTTTCTTGCCAAAACGCCAGCTTCTCCAGGTGATAACCATGATTTTTTGCGCTTAGGGTTTTCGAAATAAATCCACTTTTCATCACCCGTCACTATTCGATGCAAAAATTACTTTCGATCAAATCCTTGAAGCAGCATTTCACAGACGATTTTTCAATTTTCCTTTACCTGTCATTCAATTGATGTGGCACCCATCTTTCCATCTTTTTGATTTTTCCCATCGATCGTAATCGGTTGCTAATAGTTTCTTGGGCCACATTTAACGCTTCTGCCAATTGTTTTTGAGTTTGTGTTGGGTCTTTATCCAATAACTCATGCAGTTTTGCATCTTCAAACATTTTCGGTCTGCCAGAAAGTTCTTTGTCTTGCACATCGAAAAGACCACTTTTGAATTGTCGAAACCACGCCTCACATGTTTTTGTGGTTGGAGCATGCTCGCCGTATGTTTCAACTAGCAAACGATGACTTTCAGCGGCTTTTTTCTTTTGATTAAATAAAAAAAGTAATGCATGCCCCGCAAATGCACGTTTTCAGGCACATAACTTGACATTTTTGAAGAGATATAAATATATAACGGTGATACTTTCACAAAATCTAACCTACGACGTTGAAGCTTGATGCCTGTAGAATAAAATGAACACGTGTCAAATCATAATATTGTATGTTAAGCCTAGCGACACCTATTGGAAAAAACCGGTAAAGACATTCCGGTACACCTGGTAAGTTCAAAGTTTTATGGTGAGGTTAGGTTTTCACCAAAATTTTCTTGTAATGTATTTTCTATAAGCATAGACAACATCATCGATTTTTTTGGTACATTTTATCAAAAGCAATGTTGTCTATGGATAGAAAACACATTAGCAATGTATTTCCAATGGAAAATTTAGGTGGGCGTAACTTATAACCCTGAAGTTTCCTAAAGTTGGGAGGAGTATTAATCGACTCAGATCGTCGATCAAATTAATAGATACCAAAATTGATCGATTTCGCCATTTCGTTAAAGCGAAACCTTACCAAAAGTCTTTCTATACAGATCATCTGCAGAAAATTTAATAGCCTCGACTTTACCCCGATAGGCAGTTGTATTTGGAAAAAATTTGCTCGCCAAAAGATTTTCGGTCAAATTTTCTTTAACCCTCCTCCATCGTACTCGCACTTTAGAAATAAACCTAAAGTAGATAAAGAATTTATGATGGGAACACACAATGGTGTTATTCCGTACAAAACCGTTTGAGAACTGCAGCAAATCGTAAGCTGTCAAAAAGTAGCATTGCATTTATAAAATTTAACAAAATGGCTGCCGTCAAGCTTTAGTTTAGGCAGGGAAGATTGTTAACACAATTTTTTGTAGCATTAAGGCATAAATAAACTTCGGATGAGCCGATGAAACATCGACGTTAATTTGCCGTAAATATATTCTGAAGCGCTCGTGTGCAAATATTGTATAAAAATCATCAGCAGGTATCGGTAAACAATCATAAGCTGCATGTTATTTGGTAAATTTTAATTATAACGCCATTCCAGTTAGTTCCCTTAGTTTTGAGTAGTGTAAGTGAGCGGTGACGATGTCTGAGGCGGCCGAAAACGCGGAGGAACATGTTCAAGAAAACGTACCGGAGCCGAAAGCTTCCGAGGCAGACAGTGATAGCAAGACTGCAGACAACAGCGGGGAGCCTGAAAAGGTTGCTGAGGTAAAGCAGCAGCAGGCAGCTTCACCTCAGCATGAAGAGGATTGCGACCGTGAGGAAGATGAAGACGTGCCGTCTGACTTCTTTGACGACTTCTCCAATCAGGATTTTATGGCTGGTTTGGATATCGTGGACGTGTGGGATGAAGAAGATGTGCAAGAGGACGGTAAGCAAACTGATAAGCATCGCTCTGAAAGGCGGCCATTGTACAAAAAACCGAGGCAAATCAGTCGCTCTCCAAACAGACCACGCCGCTATAACATTGATAGGAGATACCACCAGTTCTATGGGTCTAAAGAACGAGAGTACAAACGCAGGTCAGTAACATCCAAAGACAAAAAAAAGGAAAAAGGAATCAAGGAAATTGAAGCCATGTCGGGATCCGATTGTCGAAGAGACCCAGAGAAAACAAAACGTGATATACAACGGGACAAAAAAGATAAGAAGGCAAGAATAATTTCTGAAAAATTGAAGGTTGTTGAGACAGGTTTGGTGCCACCAGGTATGGAAATGGAAGTAGATTTGAAGGAACTGAAGTCATCCGTAAAAGAAGATGAGAGAAAACGCACTGATATACCAAAAGAAAAAAGTATGGAATTTGAGGAAACAAGAGCTTCATATGAAAATAGAAGAAATTTATCAAGTCAGAAGAGACGCAGGTCTCATTCATTGAGTGATCATCCTCATTTTCCAGTACAGGAACGATATTACAGCCCTCCTCGCCATTTAATGTACAGCAGTCATGATAAGAGTTACGATCGACGAGCTCATTTCCAAAGCAGAAGCCCTTACAAAAAATCAAGGTCAAGATCCCCATTCCATCACAGAGTTAATATTGAAAGGAGGTATATGGAGGAAAAACGAACTGTTTATCATTATCGTGATGCAGAACGACGAAAAAGATCTAGAAAATATTCTAGATTAAGCCCGGAGTCGAATGTATCTGAGAGAGAAATGTGGCTGCGTCAACGGAATTACAGAAAAAACATTTCTTGTTCTCCCATCAGTGACGATGACATATTAAGTCGCAGGCAAAGCAAAGATTTTCTGGAAGAGCTTGCGAGCAAGCTAAATTCTGATAGAAAGAAGAAAACATTACTGAAAGAAATCCACAAAAAGTTAAATGAAACCTGTGAGGTAGAACCTCGTTATTCTATGATGGCAGTTACCAACTCCGATATGCCAATGATGGAACAACCTCGGCCTGTTCCTGCCCCGTCTTTTGTTGCTGGTCAACCGCAGCAGTACTTTTCCCACTCCGATGCGAGTCCTTATGACGAGCAGTTCTTCATTGGCCAACCCGATCTGTTTTCTAATTCATATGTAGATTCTCAATATGTGGTTTCCGAACCCCATCCTAACTCCACTGAGAATGCTAACTTGCCTCACTGCACTTCTAGCGTCCTTGCAATTACCCAACCGGCAAATTCTGTAGTGCATCTCGGTTCACCTTGCACAAACAATAATATAGACATTTTAAACACACAGAGGACTGCGAAGGGTCAAGAAGTGATTACAAAAGTATGTGCAATGGTTGTTGTTTAATGGGTTATGTTAACACTTTTGTTTTAGCTCTTCGAGGATAAGAAGATAAGCTTGTCGGACTTTTTGAGCTTATCTACGAATTATGTTGGTAAGAGTTGTACCATTTAATTATGTGTGGATTTGCAAGGAATTAATTGTTTCTTTTGTGACTAGATCCATCGCAGCCCACCAATGTCCAGAAGAAAGTAATGGGTAAGTAGCATTTTACTCACTTTATTCTGAAACAAAACATGGTTATTGCAAAAGACTTTCAGTTTCAGATTAACATTTTATTTGTGATTGGTGATTGAATGTTTGCTCTTGTTCTGTTTTAATTATTTATCAGTATAATTTAAAGGCATTATTTTAACATTTAATGTATTAGAAATGTATAAAGGGATTCAAAAATAACTTTATGATGATTCTATTTTATGCTCACTTTGCAATGACTGAATTATTAGCCCATTACTCTTCCTTAAAGTCATAAGGAACTTGCAGATTATTATGTATATGTGGGTAGCTGTCGGAAAAACTTGAATTTATTGTTATTCCTTGAATAAGTCTCAAGTTGTAAAAGAGTGAATATATATGCAAGCCATCTTACAGGTAGTAGTGTAAAAATGGTGAAATGGTGTAATATCTTAAGAAAAATCATTCAAAAAGGGCAACCAAAATTGGACACTTATTGTTAAAACAATTATAGTGGTATAACATTCATGTTATAATATCCATTAAACAAAAAAAACATCAAACCGCAGTGATTTTTGTATTATAAATATTCACTTAATTGCCTGGTTTTGATGTGTTGGATTTGAAATATTTAAACACAACTCTTTTTATTTTTTACGATGGTTAACTATTTCAACAT
This sequence comes from Sinelater perroti, assembly GCA_036346155.1. Lineage (NCBI taxonomy): Eukaryota > Metazoa > Arthropoda > Insecta > Coleoptera > Elateridae > Sinelater > Sinelater perroti. Next base: position 10,094,328 of record JARFIY010000238.1, on the reverse strand, counting down.
TGCAGACTGGCACAAATATAAAAATATTTGTGCAGTTTTATGCAGGTTAATCTACAATTGCTTATTCATTTTTAAGTAAGCGTACAACTGATAAGAGGGTACATAAATATTTAAAAAATCGTAAATTTATCACCTGCTAGATGTCACCATGGAAGTTGTAGCTCTGAAAATGGGTGACTAGGTTTTTTTCAGTTCTTTCAGTTTTTTATATTAAAAGAACTATAGGTGTTGCATCATTTGGCTGCATTTGAAGAGGAATTTAAAAGTCACACAGCGTCTTGATAATGCTTGTGTTACAAAAGAGAAGCCGTGTGGAACACTTATAAGGTAAGATATAAAATGCAATGCTGGCAACTAGTGGTGATGATTTTTTATGACTTTTAATATGCAAAAGTCAAAATATGAAATATTTGAAACCGAGTGACTTATTTTGAATTACTCTACTACTAGTGAGAGGTTATATACATTGTATGCAAAAAATGAGTTATAAAACCTGAAAAAATAATAGGCTTTCCTCTCATTTTAACTTTATATATATATATATATATATATATATATATATATATATATATATATATACACACTTTTGTTTTGTGATTGACAACTGGAAATGGTACAACTGTTTGAAGAATGATTACAAAATTTGATGAAACTGGATCGTTAATGGATATAAGATGTAAGATTATTCCTATAGTTAGTCAAAATGTTGCTGCAAATCCACAATAATCGATTTGGCATTGTGTTCAATAATTGGACATTTTGAGAATTTCGCCTTTTAATGAATATCCTCTAAAGACCTGCGCCTTTATGCATGCACAAATTCAACTGACACGAATTTAAGTTTGCTGACCACTCGCGCCATTTACAATTCGTCAAATGGTTTTTAAAGCATCGCGAAATGGATTTTCGGTTTAGTTAAAAAATTATTTTTAGGGATGAGGTGCATTTTCAATTCAAGCGGTTTGTAAACAAACAAAATAACTCAACAGGTGAAAATCAAATGTAACCCCCAACTAGTTGCCGCTGTGGATTTTAGACAGCTACCTGTGAATGGCGATTGTTGTTGTTACATAATTCCTTTTTTTTTTTTTGTAACCAACTGGACAACATGAATCTAGAACAATTGTGGTTCCAGTAGGACGGCCTCACCTGCTATACAGCTTGAGCAATGATTGCTTACTGCACAAAAATTTTCTGGTTATTTAATTTCACAAAATGCTGACATCAATTGACTAGCAAAATTTGTGATTTAATACCATATGACTTCTTTTAGAGTCTATCTGAAATCCAAGGTCTATGCCAGCAATCGATAAAGAATTGACAATCTTAAAATCGAAATTTGACATATTACCGATTAAATTGGTCAGACCGTGCGAAATTGCAATTGAAAATTTTGTGAAAAAGCTAAAATTTACAGCTAAAGCTGAGATTACCATTTCTCAGGCATAATTTTCCAATATTTAATCAGAAATTCTGTATTTCAATAGTTGATAAAAAATCCAATTACAAAATCGATTCAAGAGTTCTTTTATTTTCAATTTAAATCTGGCTTTCAACTTAGGCTGCCATTAATTGATCAACTGATCATGACTTTTAAAACAATACTTACGTGTTTATAATAATTTGAAATTTTTTACCTGATATGTTACTCTTAGAACTTAAAAATGGAAAGACAAATTATACTCATTTCCACTAATAATTCTAATGCCTTCTCATGTAACTCGAAGAACAAAAGTGAAAATTAAGGAACTTGATGGAACTGAACTTTTCAACATACTTATAAGCCTGACATTTCACTTTCGAATTGATACTTATTTCAGCCGATGGCTAGCTTTTTTTGCAATAGACCGTTTGAAAACATTGAGAAAGTGGAAATTAATGTACAAGAATGTCTTGCATTGAAAGACAAAACATGATACAAGTGTAGAATACAAGAATTGACCAAAAAATAAATGCAGACCATAGATCATTTTTCTTTTTATTTATTTATTTATTTAGGCCTGTTTATCTTCACATCATTTAAAATTCTATTTGTCTATTGTTTTAGTAATCGTCCAGGCTTTCCTTTATTTGAGCGTTTTACGTCTCTTACTAATAGGTGTATAAATAAGTTCTCAGCTTTAGATTTCACGGGACGCAAATCACCGTTTACATGTAACGTATTAGTCCGCCCTCTTGCGGTTTTAAAGCAATGACATTTGGTCTTTCGAAACGTCATGCGATTTGGCGTTTGATGCACATAACTTCAATAATCAGCTGTGTTCACGATGGCAGTCACAAAAGAGCATATTCGATTTTCTATCCACTTCGCGTTAAATCTTGAGAAAAACGCTGCTGAAGCCACCGAAATGATTTGTGCTGCATAGAGTGAGAATACTGTAAGTCATTCAACGTGCAAAAAGTGGTACCAAAGATTTCGCGGAGGAGAGTTTAGTCTTGAAGATCAGCCACGCGCTGGACGTCCTCAAACATTTGACACGGATGAGCTGCAGACGCGTTAAGTTGGGAACTTCTCCCACATGCGGCGTATAGCCCAGACATGGCTCCTTTCGATTATCATTTATTCCGGTCGTTACATCACTTGGCTGATACGCACATCAAAACAGAAGAAGAAGTCCGAAAATGCATCGATAACTTTATCGTCTCGAAGCCGGTGAGCTTCTATCACTAGAGAATTCGCAAGCTACCCGAAAGATGGCAAAAGGTCATCGATCCCAACGGAGAATACTTTGATACTTAAGCTTTTTTTGTTTGTTTTTAAATAAAACTTTAATTTTACAGAAAAAAGCTGAGAACTTATTTATACACTTATTATTTTTATCAAGTATGTTTATGTTATCTGCCTTTTTAACATCTATCTTTAAGAAGTTTTACTATACCCATAATACTGCATTCCTCTCTTATATTATTTCTAACTCTACTCTTGTCTTTCTCACTGTTGACCATAATATACTTTTTTTATTTTCATTCTATATGTTGGGTCTTATAATCGTTATATATTTTGATTTTGTTTTATCTTGTTATATATTTTTTTTTCCATACTGTCTTTGAGGTTTTTAGCTATTCCAGCTCCTTTTTGAGTTTGTTTCTTTGTTTCTTCGTTTTTATGGTTTGTTATTACAATACTGGGATAGTTAAAGTGCAATGTATTGAATTTTTAGATATGTATTTTGGTTTTTTTTTTGCTATGGTAACTGACATTAGCGTTGTACGTCGTTCTATTAGCTTGGCATACAAAATTAATGTTTTTGTTGCCAGATCTGTATCCTGCGAGAAGTCAAATTTTTTGATGATTTTATCTACAATTAAAATGAAAAAGATAGAACTTAGAAAGTCCCTTTATATTTTGTTTGTTTTGTATTCTGTGGTTACTTTTATCTTAATTTTGGTATCTGTTGAGTTCATTTGATTATGTAAATTATATTATGTAATGTGTATTTTTTAATATTTTTAATATATCTGATACGTCTTGAAGGCTTTTGTTAAATCTACAAAAATATATGAGTCTTTGGTATTCAAATGTCTTTTCAACTATTTCACATACCACAATGCTCATGTAGGATTACAGCTTTTGTGGTTTTACTCTGATGAATAATTTTATCCAACTCCATCTCTTACATAAATCTTTCTTTGTCTGTTTTGTTTAGCTATTTAACTTGGTCTTTTTTATCTGCCGTTTTTGTATATGTAGGCATCTTTAGTCCATTTAGTGATCTCATTTACTCCCCATTAAATCATGAGGATTTGCTTCTTTAGCTTAGTGCTATTTTTACTCATTTCTATTGCTTCTCTTGATCTGAGTATATTTGTTTTTTATTTTTTCTTGGTTTTGTCCATTGTCATCACTAATTTTTGCTGTAGTTTTTTACAGTACAAGATTTTTGTAGCTTCATAATTTTTTTAACTTATTTCATGTAACACTTTTGACAGCTTTTTATTTCTGTTTTTTGAGTCTGCACATCTAGAATTTTCTTACAGTGAATTCCCTATGGCATTATCTATAATTTATTTACTTCTCTTCCTTTCATAATGATGTATTTTGAAAATTAATAATATTTTTCGCATTTTCTAATTAATAACATTTTCAATATATGTGATAGGATATTATAGCCACTTTTTACATTTATTTTTTACTTTTCATTTATATAACAGCTTTTGGAATATTTTAGTTTGCTATGAGAGATTTTCTGTTATTGCACCATGAAAGTTTTTTTGTTATTTAATAGGCAAGACAATAGGTCATCCAACGTTTGTATAGGATTTTGAGATTTTCAACGTTTTATTAAACGGCAAATTAATTTTATATATATATATATATATATATATATATATATATATATATATATATATATATTGACTATTGAGCAAAATAGTCCAAGGACTCCAAAACAATTGATTTTATTTAATACAAAAGGCACAGTAATGTTTTACAAACTATTGGTAGTACCAGACAATTATCTATTAAGTCAGATTTTCCTATATTTCACCTTGGTCACTCTTTGGTGATATAACAATTACAATGATGCAGGTTTTTGGAAATTTCATAAAAGTTATAACATCATCCACTTTATATCAGTTTTTGTTTCTGTAAATTTGTGGTAAGAGTGGAATGCCACGAAGTACTTGTATTTAACGTAAAGGCTTCCTAAGCATCCTAGAATACGTTGCTATGTTGTATTGCTTTTCATAAAAAATTAGATCAGAAACGAAATTGATACTCACGAAAAATTGAATATGCTTGCAGTCTCGATCTTGCACTGTCTGATTACGGTTTATTTCGATCTACGATCTACTTTTTTGCTCAATTGTCATTTTGAGTCGTTTAGTCAAGTTGAAGAAGCATTAATAGATAGATTCAATAACTTCCGGAGTGCTGGAGTCATCGATAATGATAGAATGTATTTTGAAGAATAGTTGCTTTGGTTTTGCGTAAAAAATCAAATCTTTTGCAAGTGTTAAGAAACTCTTATAACATTGCTGAAGCTTTGAAGTGTTGGTTTCACGTCTGCTTAACTAAATAAAAACAACGTTTTTATAGCATTTATTGTGAAAATACTGGCTATTTTTAGGTAGATTTTGTAGAAATCCTATTGCAAAAGCCCTAGCCTTCTAAGAAATGTCATTCATATATAAAGAATTTTACAAACAAAATTTGCACACACATTTATTAAGTGAATATTTCGACGAAGTTCGTAATGAGCAAGATCAGTCAAATGAATAGAGAAAACAACCTTCAAATGTTTTTAATTTTTTTGTAACTTCCACAGTTTGCACCAGATTTAGACCAAATTGGAACATAGGTATATTCTTTATACAAATGCCTAGATGTGGTCCAAAGTGTAGGAAATATCAAATATATATTGAATTCTAGTTTGGTTTATAACAAAACGAAATCTACCTGATTCATGATGGCTTTGCTACAAGGACTTTTTACGGAAAGTAATTGAGGCGCGTGCATTATGTCATAGTGGGGTATTCTTGAAGTAAAAAAAATTATGCATTCATATTCTGTTCTGTAGAAAAGCAACAGTCCATCACCATTTATAGAGATGGTTGAATAACGAATATAAGATTAAATTTTGTGTGAAGACGGGCAAATCTGTCTCTGAAATGCGAAGTTTGTTTAAGGTGGACGTCTGGGTTTTTGGGTAAAAATTGGCCAATTTTCATTTTTTTATAGAAATTATTTTATTTAGAGATATGAGATTTTGTGTATTTGAAAATATATATTGAGGGGCATCATAAACAAATTTTTTTTGAATTATATTATTCATTTCAACTCCACCAGAGGGCGCCGAAGTCGTATCCTGAAAAACCATGCGTTGTGCGGTGGACAGGATATCTTTGCACCAGTATTGCTGAAACAAAAAAATCAAACGGCATCTTAAAGTAGACATATATATATATATATTATACCTTTCAAAGTAAAAAATATTATCTGCAAATAAACCCATCTTCTAAAGTAAAAAACATTCAACTATTTACAATTATAATAGACAAAATGTTTCAATACACATATTAAAATCAGTCATGCGTATTCCAAATAATTGGACCTCTTGAAAAGTTCTTCTTGCTCATTCAACTATCTTACTTATATAGACAAATGATTCTCGCAGTCTTCTTGAGGCATCTGCTAAAGAGATTCTTCTTGCTCAGTACAAAATTCTCTCTTGATTCTCGCATCATTTTGAGATTGCGAGATCTTATCAGTACAAAATTGCGTGGTTGCGCAAATACTCGTTGCAAATCCTTTGATCTGCGAAAAGTTCATGGTGACGTAACTGCGAAAAACGTAGAAACTTGCACCGCGGAAAAGCTGGTGCTGCGAAAAATAGAGATACGAAGAAATTAATAAAAACATTGCGATACTGAGGTCGTTAGCGTTTCGAAAATATAAAACCTGAAATTAATTTTTTGATCCAAAAAAACGCGACGTTTCTTCCGAAAAACAAGTCACAACTTGCAGGGCGGAAAAATGGATTGGCGAGCGTAGAAATATATATGTGTATATACATATATATCTTGGCGGTAAATTGAGGTATAGAAAAAATAAAAAAAGCTTTATGATCCTGGGGTTTCAGCTTTCTGAAAAAATAAAAATCTCAAAATCGATTTTTTGCTAAAAAAAACAGACGTCTCTCTTAAATTAACGTATTGAAGACACAATTATGGGGAAAAATGTCAAATTTGATGGATATAAGAGTTATCAAATTGGTAAAGAAATCAAAGCGACGTTGAACTGGAATAGCACTACTAAACTTCTAAAGGAGGCACTCAAAAGTTATTGAAATGTGTTATTTTTTTAATATTGGTGGTGTGCAGAATATTACACAACTTCGAGAAAATCTCGTTCAGATCAAAATGTCTGCAAAATAAAATTCTCCCAGATTGTACTTTAAAAACGTATTGTGCTGAAACAGCCTTTTTACCAAATTTGTGGTATTTTCCTAGAATTAAATGTATGCTTGAGTGTAAAGTAGAAAACTACAGAATTTCTAATAAATCACTTGAACATTAAATTTCAATAATATAGAGCTATTCATTTTTGGGAAGTAAGTACCATTAGAACGGATTTGGCTATCAGACCTCAATTTTTGCAATATAGAGGCCAACTGTAGATTCTTCGTACTATCAGTCTGCGAGCATTACCCAGTCGCACACAGTTTGACGATTCCAATAGTAAAGAAAAGGCGCTGTGTTTAAATTAAAATTGTAAGCTTTTCACATTGAAAGAGGAATTGGAACAGATTACTGAAGCTTTCCATTACAATTTCGAGTGTGTTACAGAAGCTGTCGCAAGGTTTGACTATCACCAAACTACTACAACTGTGAAAGAAGACGCTTATATGTCAGACTACATTTTAATGACGAAGGAATGTCTTACTTATTTCAAAAAAGTGAATAATGCAGTAGTGTTTGAATTTAGATAATAAAACATTTCATGTTAATAGTATTATCTTTATAATGACGTTATATAGGGTTGACTTATTTGAATATGGCTGCTACTCCAGCTGAATGACGGCTATTTTTATGCTGCAACAAGATACTTAGCAATCTTGTTCACTAAACTTTGTGTATTTTTTGTGAAAGTGTAAATTCTATTTTTATTTTTTTTTTGACGGTGGGCTATCAACAGACTACTTATGGAATTTAATATTATTACCCTTAAAGTTTGGCTCTTTGGGAGCTATTTACTGAAATCAGCAAAGTAGCATAAAAACAACCCTTGCGGGTTATATTATGTATAAGTGTATATAAAGTGAACAAAAAGGTTTTTTGACTGAACGTACAATCAAACCCATTTCCTATAAAATGTTGAATTTTGATATGACAATTTTCAAATTGCTCACCAGCATCGCTATAACAATTACTTATAAATAACATTAGAAACTGGTATTTTACTGTTTTTTGTCCCTTGAACCATAGCAAAGAGAAAAATACATGTTGAATTATTTTTTTGATTAAAAGATTGCAAAATATTCCTTATATTGACCTTATATAAAAGAGGTGATTTTACAAAAACATTTTGGACCATAGTCTAATAAGTGAGGCTATTTATGAAATTTAATATAATATCTGCGGAATCCGCAGAAGATTATACAGTGACAGTGCACTTTCTAGAATCCATTCTCTTTGCCTCTTTTCCAATTAGTATTGTGACCTTCCCACTAACCCAGAGTTGCAGCACATGATTCTTTAAGGAGCCACAATTGGGCTCTTTATAGAGATACATTTGGTGACTTTTTGAAAGCTATGTTTTAATGAGTGAAAATGTTTGTTTTGCTATGAAATGTTGGTTTGAAACTGAAATATTTTGCTCTTAGGATAAATATCTAACCCTTATTTGGTTTCAGCAAACAGTTACATATTTGTTTACTGATGCAAACAAGGTTTATCTAAAAACTATAATTTACTAATGTAGTCAAATGAACTTATAATAAATTATTTTAAGTTTAATTATAGCGTTTAAAGCTTAAGGTAGTTTTTTTCAACTGGTCATATTACATATCATTTTATGATGTTACATTTGATTATATGTAATAATTTAGGAGTTAAAAATAGCTACCGTTTCTATAAAATACTAAGTTAAGATTAGATACTTTACCTGTGTATGATGGATTGCAGTGATATCATTGTGTGAAGATGCCATTAACGCTCTCGGCAACGATTCAAAACTTAATGGCCGATTTTTCCTGAGGAAAGCCTGCAGGGATGTTGAAAAAAAGGAAGAAGTGAAGTACCAGTCCCCCTTGAAGAAGATTCCGGTTGTGCGCTTCCGCTTCACGACACTTTCGAAGGGCGAAGAGAAGACTTCGCTGCATTCCAACCTGAACAAGCTTTTGGCCAGCTTGTCTCTAATAGAGCCATTAGTGCCTCTCCAGCTGTCCCTGAGTCCCATCGATTCTGAGTCACCCGTTCCGTCTGTGAAGAGTAGCTCTCCCAAGCGATTCAAAGCGCGGAAGTGGAAATATGATCCTATATTAGGTGCAAAGTTCCAAATGAAAATGTGCCAGACTGATCCAGTGAAGTGCCACATATGTGAAATTCGCAAAGCGCGCAAGTATGAAGATCAAGGTGTGCAGTACGAAGTTACCATGGTCGACAGTGCAACACAGGTCACCGAAGAAGACGTGCAGCGTTTAGGCACCAAGGCATCGATGAAGAACGCCCTCAAGAATCAATCGCTGGCGCATCTGACCCCCGCTCAGATTCTCGCAGCGCAAGAAGAATCTAATAGAGAGGATGTTTTCTCCTCTGTAAAAACCATTTCTTCTCCCAGACTCCATCCCCATGCAAGCAAAACTCTCGCGATTCCTTTACCAACCATTCCAGATACGGAGATCGATACAAACCAAATCCTTTTAATACCAAAAACAGTGCTGGAAGGCCTAAAAAAATTTTTGGCTTGATGGATAAAATTGTGCCCAATCCTTTTGAAAATGCGGGAAAATCCAATAACATTTCCAAATTTGACAACAGGCATCACGTAAATCCGAAACAGCCTGCCAATAAATGGTTTCGTGGAAATTCCAATTTTAAGCAACATATGAATTTCGATGAAGACGACTTTGACGAGTCAACCGCCAACTACGGTGGCGACACCCCAAGACCTTTCTTCTCGAACAGACGCGGTGGGTTTGCTTCACGTGGTGGTCGTAAGTTTTAAGTGTAGTGCTCAGGAGGTGAATTAAATCGTTGTTCATATATATAATTCATGACTAGCTAGGAATTGTGTCACATTAGGAGAGAGATTATGTTATTTGCATGTGTAAATAATCATGTAGTTCAATTTGATAGAAAAATAAAATTGTAGCTGTTTATTGTCCCTTTAATACGCAGTTTCTGCATCTAAACCCAGGATGCGTCGAGCAGAAGTGGTGTTGCACTTTATAGTTACTTCTGAGCGGCAGTTTGTAGATCGCTTATTGCGCTTGCAGTCCGATATAAAAATATTACGCCCCTTACAATGTCTCCTAACAGCTGCTAAAATGTAACTGGATTATGAGGACGAATCCCTCATTCCGACGAAGCCAAAGGCCCGAAACCCAGCCCCGGCCTTCCGGGGCGTTTTTGGGGGAAAATTGCTCAAATTACGGAGGTGGTGCAGATGCTGTGCATGCAGCATCTTTTATTGGCGATCACGACATGCTCTCCTTGCACTCTCAGACGGGTCGGGCGAAGATCAATACCGAGACTAGGGGCAAGCCAGCCTACCCCAACCCTGTCTGAACTGAAATCCAGACCAATCCAGTGATTTCTGTTTTGGTTCGAATTTTCCGAGGACGGCCGTGTTTGTTTTCGCGCTTGCCTGCCGCCGTAATTGCGTGAGCGGCGGCGGACTTCGCCCGCTCTAAGGTCGAACTTTATGGCACGCAGATTAACAGAAAAGCCCCGTTCCGCTAAGTAGATCCATAACATTAATTGCAGCATCGCGGATTCGCGCGCTCCGCGCCTCGTTCCCATAACAAGATGACATCAATGTGGCACTTAGCTCGCAACATTTGCGCCTGTTTTTATTTTCGTAAAACGGGACTAATTTTAACTTTCTATTTTAAGACCTTAATTGTAGCTAGAAATAACTGCACCGCTGTATGTTGCATTCCTCGCCAGATTGTCAACAATAAATGACGTAACTCATTAAATGCGTTGTTTTCTTCATACATCATCTTTCATCTCGTGAACGGTAATTAAGTACTTGTGCCGTAATTTATACTGAAATAATACACTTTGACTCATCCTCTTAACTCGAGACAAAGAAAATCCGTCGACTGCGACGTGTCGTTTGGGCGGATTTGCATGCACAAGTGCACGAATAAAAACATTGAAAGTGTTTACTGGAGTAATCCTATTCTCGTCTTCTACCGTGTCATTTTTTTAAATTTATAACGAGAAAGCATTGACGTGACTGGTATTCTAAAAAAAAGTTCGAATCCATTCCGTGCCAATTGGCGGACCTTGTCCTTGTAACCCAGTTTTATTTATGGGGGTTCAAGGTGTGCCGTAAAAATATTTTTTTGTCGCCAGGTTCAAAATTCGGCGAGGAACACGGTCGTATATCGCGCAAATGTGTTCCGAATCGTTCGGTCAAAATGTTACGAGGCGGAGGGATTTCATATTTTAACTTTTCTCGCGTTATTTTATAAAAATTAGTGCGGAATATTTTGAACCCGCCAGCTGCGCAGTCTATAAAGCGGAAAACTGTGATCACCATTACAATTTTTATAAAGTCCATGCTCCGATAAAGGCTATAAACATATGGCTTTGGGTAGTTTAAATTTTTGCAAAATCATCTAGCGCCGCTACAACAGATGTAAAAACCGGTTGGAATCTAAAAGGTTGTACTTTATAAACTAAGGTTTTTATGCTTTCGCAAAAAAATATATGAGTCCTGAACACTACTTCGATCGACTTCTTTTACACTAAACAAGGACTACTTAAAAATGCGGTGGTGTTTGTTAGTTGGGAACTTTAAAAATATTAACGTTTTCATTTCAATCGACTATAAAAATTAACGTGCAGAAACCTGAAAATTTTAATAATATCGATTTTAAGGTAAACAAATTTAAAAAAACACCCGCTCTTTTATAGCTTTGATGTCCGCTTTTAAATATTTGAATTAAAATGTTTGTTTAAATTAGCTATGCCGTTTATTTATTTTTCTTTATTTAAAAAATATAAGGAAACAAATGTGTCTCACATGCTCTTATAAAGCAATTTCAAAAATGTTGTGCTGGTATCAAAAGTTGCCTTTTTATAGCAGTATGTGACGTTGATTTAAGAAGACTTAAGTTTACCTGCAATAATAAAAAGAGTTGATTACGAAAACCATATGGTGTAATAGGGAAATTCACAAGTAAGATTTTTGAGAATTCAGATTTAATAACTCATATACTGCTAGCAAATTAAAGTCAGAAATGATCAACGATGTTGCTTACACTGACCATACTTAGTCGTGAATTGTCTGAAACTTTATAAATATCTTTAGCTGGACAATCACCCGCAAATATATGTTTAGCCATACTACCAATGGTCAAGGATTCAACATAGTTTATTCATAAGGGGTAAAATTTGAAAATGAATAAACAATGAAAATAACATTACAATACAAAAAAAGTGTATTTACATAAAACGAAGAAAATAGTATTGAAAACCATATTCAATGTATCCCATACTAGCGATCACAACCATTTCGAACCGAGACCTAAACCTGCTGAAAACTAACGCAATTTCCTCTTTGTCAAGATGTTTCATTACCTCCATTATGGAGACCCTTAAGCTGTCCTTGGTGTTGATCTTTGCCTTGACCACGCCCTCACACGTAGTAGTTAAGGGGATTACAGTCGGTGCTGAAAAAGAACCACAAGCCGAAAGACCATCTTCCTTACCTTGTGGACTGGAACACGTACCTCTTACCCAACGGCCACATCTATGTAAAATTTAATAACTATCTCCAGCACGTTAATACAGCTCTCGACGGTCGCCTTCGCTGCCTACAAACCCTAGCACCATCACAGAGACGGGAAATTTTGTATACATGATGGTTAGGTACTTCAGAGGCATCTTGGCAAAACCAACGATCTTTTTGGCGATTGACCTTCCTGTCCTGGATACAGTTCTTTTCGTCCGAAAGGAATCTCACCAACGCTGTCGTGATTGATGTCGTTCAGAAGTGCTTAGGCCTTTAACTTTCTGTCCATCTTTCTTTTATCTGTTAATAGTTGGGGTTTCTCTGGACGCAAGACTTGTAGTGCAGGTCCTGGTGCACTGTTAGACTGATCGTCTACTCCACTACGCCCATTTCTTTTGCCAGATCAGTTACACTAAGGCTCAGGATCCTGATGTAGCTTCTGTTTTAAGGGGGTATCATAGTCTAGATACCCGTTTTCAACGTGATTTTTGGGAATTAATTGTACAAAAACGGTTAAACCTACTGATCTCAAGTTTTGCGTCCATATTTATTCATATTTAAAGTAACACCTAAAATTTTTATATCGCTTTTTTAGCAAACTGCGAAATATACATTAGTCGAGTCAAATTAGTAAGAAAAACGCTAAAAGCTCGAAATTTTTAGCGGGTACACGTATCGAGACGTTCCAAGGCGCATTCGATTCGTAAGAGCATAAAAAAATGTTACCACATATTTTTTTGTTATAATGCGAAAGTGCATTTGTGCATGCAAAAAATGCATTTATTTGATGAGCTTTTTGCAGACACAAAAGAATATTTTATTTCTCGCTTAATATTGGCCAAAATAAGCTCATTTTCGTTACTTGGGGTTTTTGGGGTCGCTGATCACAAATATGGTGCTTAGAAAGTGCCTCAATACACGGGGGGGGGGGCATAATTATGGTGATGGGGGGTGATTTTAGAAAATTACCTCAAATTTGTTTATTTTCCGAGTTAAACTGTCTATATAAGGGTTTTTGGGTTTGCGGATCACGGATATGATGCTTAGAAAGTGCTCCGATGCACTTGGGGCAATAATTCTGGAGATGGGGGTGATTTTAGGAAAACAACTCAAAGTTGTTTGTTTTTCAAGTTTAAACTGTCTGAATAAGGGTTTTTGAGGTCGCTGATAACGATTATGATGTTTAAAAAGTGTCCCAATGCACTTACAGGGAAGCATAATCCTGGGGAAATTGACAAAATGGCGCGCTTGAAAGAAAATATTTCGATTTTTACTAAAAAATTTGAAAGGGTATGATCGAAATAGATGTGAGTCAAAACTAAGGGGGACTTTAACCTCAGGGTCAAGATATGGCGAGTTAAAAATTTGGCTATTTTCTTTACCTGAAAAATAGCCAAAAAGGTTTTCAAGTGAGGAACTGTGGTCTAGTAGGGAAGGTGTTTGGCTCCAGATGTGAAGGTCTGGAGTTCGAACCTTACCCTGGCCATTTTTTTTTAGTTTTTAATTTTATTTAAATTAATTCGAATTAATATACATCTTTTCCTACTTTGAATTGGGCCACAAAGGTGATCTTTCTAATCTAATTTTCTTTAAATCTTATTATAAAATTAATTAGAATTTAAATATTTCAAATACAAGTAAAATGACAAAAAAGTTAAATTTTTAAAACATTTATTGCAAAAATTCAAAAATGCAGTTATATTTAAGAGAAAGAAATTCAATTATACAATTAATATTTGTTATTATAACTGCCTCGTAGTATTTTTTAAATTAATAACGAGTATGTTGTTCTACAAAGAAGTGTCAAAAGCACAATCCCATATTACAATATGAGCATTGTATAAATGAAAATTCGGGATAATTTGGATTATTGCACTTTTCGTTTATTTTAAAACAAGCATCGAAAACATTTTCAAATCTTTCGGGTCGATTTTCAACTTAACTAGTCTTATAAAGTGCATAAGAAAAATTTTGGAGCGGAAAATTGAAGACGAGTGAAACCATGATTCTCAAGCATCAAGCAAAAGCAAAATTTTTGGCCCTTTTTATTGATTTCTGGAAGAAAACTGCCCATTGTCAAATTTAATGTCATTTTTTCCAGATTTACTGCACACGTACAAATTAGAGATATATTGCACTATTTGATTTACTTCAGTTTCTACCCTCAGACCAAAATTATTACCATATATTTCTTAAAGGCAAACTAATATCTTTGGAAACAGTGTTGGATCTGCATAAATTCCAGGATAAATTGTATGCGAGTGGGTTGCGTAATTTTCAGAATTAACTTTTATAAGTGTTTTCCTTCACCAACTTACGATAATGTTCTATTACTTGCAATCTCTTGACAAACTCCAACATGATCGAAGTTTAGTAGTTGTCCTAGTTGAAAGTTTGATTCTTGCATTGCTTGCTATACTGATTTTTGGTATTTATCCACTATCTTTGCATCATTTCGTTCCTTATCTAGCTTACTGACCGAAATTATCCTTGTACCTTTTCGAGAACTGATTTGAAATCGCTTTTTCAAGTCCAATCATGAGAAGCTGTGAAATTTTCTAATCCTTTTTCTCGTGCTTTCGTTACAGCCCATCTTTTTAAATCAATATAATAAACTGACAATGACTTTGCTCTTGCAGCATCGAAACTCATTTTGATGTGATCTCTAATTTCTTCTTTTTTCTCCGTTTCCTTCATCTTCTAAATACTTTTCCCAAACAGGCAAACCGTACAAATTCTTCAGATGCTTTGTTCCTTTTTTCTGGTAGACGTCGAGCTTCCATTTATAGCAATTATGATTTTTCATGTTCTATTTATACAACGAAACCACTTTCTGCATTGCTTCTTTTGGAATTTCACTCAATCTTTTATTATAAGAAGTATCTTCAAACCAATCGTAATCTTCTTCTCTTTCTCTTTTGGAAGCATTGTCTTCATCTTCAAAATCATCAATGTATTCCAAAGTTTCCAGATCAAAAAGATAGTCCTTATTGACATATTCCACAAATTGCTTAAATAATTCGCTCGTAATTATCATTTATTTTACTGTTGCATTTCGAGTTGTGTTTTATAAATTGCGACCATACTTTGAAGTGCAAAGATTTTCCAAATGCTTAAAAACTTTTCCCGTATTAACCATTTTCAAAAAAGAAAATAGTTTAAAATACATTTTTTAAATTACTTTTTTATGTGAATAAAAACGTATTAACATTTTTCACTATAAGGTAATGCAAAATGACAGAACTAAAACACGAACAGCTAGGGAAATTGCCCCGACTTACATGTATTTAACTTGGCCCTGTTTGGTGAGCTGGTGTGGCTCCCAAACACCCAACATCCGGGATATTTCACCCTTCAGCCAGCGGCCAAGTGGAAGACTGCACCTCCTTGCCGCGCGAGGCAGTTCTCAAGTGTAGCATCCTCGCATTTGGATCACCGGGCCGATAGACACGCGCTACCTGCAATTGTTCGTGTGGAACAGGAAAACCACCGACAAAAAAGAATAAAAACATACCACGCGAAGATTTATACGGTTCCAAAACAAAAGAGAAATCAGCTATTAGGGATCGTTTTATATTTGTAATCCATGTTTTTAAAGTATTCCCATCAAATTTAGTGCTTATTCCAAACATGTGCATCACGAAAATTAATAGAATTGAACATAAGTCTCCACCATTTTTTATCAACAATTGGGCATTTATTGTGAAAGAACGGAACCTTATGTTTTATTCAAAGTATTGTCAATCGCAAGCCATTACTTTTTCCCATCTTTCTGGCAGCATACGGATATCGCGTCGGAAGAACGCTTCATCTTTTGAGGCTATCCAAGAATCGGCCCAATTTTTGGTATCTTCATATGAAGTGCTGCTCAGACAAATCGTGCCATCGATCGGAAGGGGCATGTCTGGTGAATACGGCGGGTGAGGTAGGACCCAAGTAATGGTTTCGTTTGACTTGAGCAACTCATCCACGACACCAAGCTGATCCCACCAAATACACAACATGAGTTTTTTTCAACCTCTTTGGGTTGTAGTGGATCCATTTTTCATCACCAGTGACTATACAATGCAAAAAACCCTTTCGTTTATATTTGCCAAGCAGCATTTCACATGTGCAAAATCGGTATTCAACGTTTCTCGGCTTCAGTTTATATGAAACCCAATTTTCTTGCTTTTGAATCATTCCCAACGATTTTAAACGATATGAAATTGTTAGTTGAATCACTCCAATGTAAGTGTAAGTTCTTTTTGGGATTGGCAGGAATATTCCTCCAATGATGCTTCCAATTTCGCGTCTTCGTACTTACAAAATCGCTAATATTTTAAGGTTATGGTGTTGCCAGATGTCCAAACTTAGGATATGAAGTTTTACATCTGACAATTTCAACCATAACTTACTGGTGGGGTCATCTTTTGTCAAACGGCGGAGACTTATTTGTACTCCCGTTAGGCACTCGTGTGCCAATACGTTTCTACGAATGGTGTAGCATGTGTTAGGGACCACGTGAAAATACACGAACGATAGTTGCTATATATTTCGTGATGTCAACATAACGTCAACGCCCATTACAGCAATGTACTGGAGTAAGACGGAATTCGTGACGGGCAAACAGAGATAGATACATGCACACACACACACACAGCACGCTTGTGTGTGTGTGCATGTATGTATCTCTATATATATATATATATATATATATATATATATATATATATATAAAATATATATAGATTAGATGGTGTATGTACACAGTGATTAATTATTATTTTTAGCCCGTGACAGAAGGCATTCGCAATAAGACATATAGTTTTATCTATTTTTTAATTGTTTTAATGAATTTTAGTATTTTTGTGAAGTTTTTTAAAATTTATTTAGTTATGTATTTAAAAAGATAGCGTCCAATCAGAGTACATCGTTATAGTAGAAAACTGAAGAATGGCTGAAAAGGAACGGCTCCCAACTTGTAAGTATTAATTTTTTAGTTTTTATGTTGTAAATAAACTTACAGTTATTATAAATGATTCATGGGAATTAAAAATATGTATTTAATAAAGTATTAAACATAAAATAGTCTTATTAAAAGGGACATATATTGTCCAAGTTTAAATCTTAATATCGCTTCTCGGCCTATGGCTAAGATGAAAGTGTAACATCTGATTTTATCAGCTTAATATCTGATACGACCCGCATGCGGGTCCAGTATATTAAACTACAAAATAAAGCATTCTGTACTGCTGCTTTCCTAGATGTTAGACAAGCGTTCGTTCGAGGATTATTACACAAAATCAAAAACACTTCCTTCTGATTATTATCTACTATTACACTCGTATCTTACACACAGAACCTTTCAAACAAGGATTGGTCAAGATGTCTCTCAAATTAAAGAAACAAAGGCAGGTGTACCGCAGGGGAGTGTACTGGGACCTTTGTTATATATGCTATTTACACCTGACCTACCCACATCGGAATCCACTGAAATAGGCACATTTGCAGACGACACGGCGGTGCTCGCGTGTAACGAAGACCCAATAGCAGCATCAGCTACACTGCAAATCCATTTAAATCAAATCGAAGAATGGTTACATAAGTGGAGAATCAAAGTAAATGAGACTAAGTCGGTACATTATTTAAAAATGAAGCAGATGTACTGGCTCATTGGGAAAAAATCTATACTATCCTTAGAAAAGAAACTGCTGTTTTACAAGGCTGTTATCAGACCAATCTGAACCTATGGATGCCAGCTCTGGGGTTGTGCAAGTCAATCCAATGTCGAAATTATTCAACGTTTCCAGTCGAAAACCACCCGCAGCATGGTAGCCGCAGCCTGGTATGTGACAAACCAAACACTCCACGCAGACCTTGACATCCCCTATGTGAAAGACCTAATCAAAGAATATGCCATCAAACATCAAACCACACTGGAACATCAACCAAACGAAACCCTGGCACCATTGACAGTAAATCCGCAAAATCGACGTCTTCAGAAGAAATGGCCAAAAGACTTAACCGTCTAAAGAAGGGATGACTCCAATGGGAGTCTACCCATCAAGTCTCGCAAACACATACTATTAGCTCGTAGGATGTACACAGATTCTGATTCCTAATTATAAATAAACTTAAAAAAATCTTAATATACAAGTGTTTAGTGTGTGACCGTTTTGTCACTCAAAACATGCCTATACGACTGTTCAATTTGTCCAAAACATATAGCATTTTCATTTGACGAACCTAAATGCAGCGATGATGCGGTCTCGGAACTTATTCGACGTTGGCAGTGGTAATCTTTTATTAAACTTGTATGGCGAAAGATTACTTGGCTTTGAGAATACTTACAGATACACAGTACCTCGATATATTGGAATAATAATTGTTTCGGCAATCGAAGAAAATATTCTGACCTCATATTTCAGCAAAATAGGGTTCCACCTCATTGGTATGCTAAAGTGTGTTGCTACCTGAACGAGGTATGAGCTCCGAAATCATGTTAATGCTGCATTCAAGTATGTTTGCAGGGAAATACTACCAGGCGTCTTAGACAAATTGGACTACCGCATAAACCTGTGACAAGAGGGGACACGTTGAACATTTGTAATGCTTATTTTCTTATGACGTTTACTATTTTATGTTTAATGATTTATGAAATATAATTTTTTATATGGGGATTATGAATCATTTATAGTAATCCTGTACCTAAATGTGGTACTTGGCGTTGTTAGTGTCACGCTAGATTTTACCGAATAATTCAATTTTCAATAGTTTTTTGAACCTATCAAACCCTAGAATCGTGATCGATAAATAATGTATTTGTCGATAACATACTTTCGAAATTTTAAGTGTCTAATATTTGAACAGAATGCCAATTATTTGGATAATCTATTTTCCAAAAATTTTAACGAAAACTTAAAAAGTTAAATATGCTAGTCTTTATTTTTTTTTGTACGTATGAAAAGTTAAAATTGTATTTAAGAAATATTCTTATCCGTGTTGAATGATCACAGTCTGATGAAGTGTAAAGTGTGTTCCTTGTATTTAATACTTTCTCTTAGCTTACTGCGAAAGTACATTCATCAAAAACATTTGTAAAATCTGTTCTTCACATATCTTAGAAACAAAAAACGCGAGAGAATATGGTGCTTAAATAGTTCTACTTTCAGTGAAATCTGTATTTAATACTCTTATCCCATTTTGATGAGATAGCGTCTTCTTGCGTAAATCAATTATCGTTAACAATTTCTCCTCATTCACATGTTGTGCGATAATTTTGAACGTATATTCTTACACAATAATTTAAGTACTTGTAATTACTCTACAGATAAATTCACTGAGCACTAATGTGTAATATCTATAGGGAGTACAAATAAGTCTCCGCCGTTGTTTTTTTATCAAAAATTGGGCATTTATTGTGAAAGAACGGAACCTCATGTTTTATTCAAAGTATTGTCAATCGCTAACAACTATCTTTTTTCATCTTTCGTGTAGCATACGGATACCGCGTTGGAATCTTTTGAAGCTATCCATGAATCGACTCAATTTTTGGTATCTTCATATGATGTGAAGTGCTCCTCAGATAGGCCATGTGCCATCGATCGGAACAAGTGATAATCGGAAGGGGCCATGTCTGGTGAATACTGCGGGTGGGGTAGGACTTCCTGATTGAGTTTTTTCAAGTAGGTTTTGACCGGCGCCACAACATGTGGACGAGCATTATCATGCAGGAGAATAATTTTGTCGTGTCGAGAGTGGTAGTGGGTGCGTATTTCCTTGAGTGCTCGACTCAGTCTTACCAATTGTGTTGAATAAAAAGCCCCAGTAATGGTTTCGTTTGGTTTGAGCAACTCATAATACACGACACCAAGCTGATCCCACCAAATACACAACATGAGTTTTTTTTTCATTAATATTCGGCTTGGCTGTCGATGTTGAAGCATGGCCACGTGGTCCCCATGATTTCCTCTTTGGGTTATCGTAGTGGATCCATTATTCATCACCAGTGACTATACGATTCAAAAAACCTTTTCGTTTATGATTGGCAAGCAGCACCGGCGTTCAACGTTTCTCGGCTTCAGTTCGTAAGGAACCCAATTTCCTTGCTTTTGAACCACACCCAGGGCCTTGAGACGTTGTGAAATTACTTGTTGAGTCACTCCTAATGTAAGTGCAAGTTCTTCTTGCGTTTGACAGGAATATTCCTCCAATAATGCTTCCAATTCCGAGTCTTCGTACACTTTCGGCCTTCCACTAGGATCTTTGTCTTCGACGTCAAACTCGCCGTTCTTAAACTTATGAAACCACTCACGACAAGTTCTCTCACTTAAAGCAGTCTCACCATATACTTCTAGAAGCAATCAATCTAGAAGCCACAGCTGCAAATTTCTTCAAATTAAAGAAGTAAATCAAAAGTTCTCGCAAATGAGGCTTATTCGGCTCAAAACTCGACATTTGTGCACGAAAAAAATTACGTGATGTTGATACAAAATCGCTAATATTTTAAGGTTATGGTGTTGCCAGATGTTTTACATCTGACAATTTCAACCATAACTTACTGGAGGGGCTATCCTTTTTCAAACGGTGGAGATTTATTTGTACTCCATTTAATATTTTTATTTACAAATTTTTGTAACAGTTAAATTTAGAATGTTCTTGGTTCTTATAAAAAACCAAACTATCGACAGTGAGATTGGATGGACTGTGTTCTACATGGTCTATGAAATAGAAACAACTCGTGTAACATTTTTAATTAATCGCTCCAAGGTAGACGTTACTGTTAGCAGAATACATATAATGTGTATGATTTGCTGTAGTTTTTTTTTTCATATCCCTCATACCTCAAAACATTTTCACAATTAAAAATATACCGGATGTCCCAGATTCAAAGGGGTTAAACCTATTTCCGTAGGAATTAAAAAAAGTTACGCATTCATGGGTCCGTTTTTAAAAAGAAATCGATTGGCGCAATCTCCATCTTCAACTGCTTTGGAGATATAAACCAAAAGTCGTATTTGGTCGATTTCTATAAAGTGCCCTAACTCTGTTGTTTATGAATATTTTTTCAAACTGTAAGAACATTATTAACGTAGTCTTACGAAGATTTCGATAGTGTTAAAAATTTTTTTTACTTATCAAGGGTTTTGAGATACGAGACAAACTTGTACTTTTTTTTAAATTGAAATCATAGTTGGCTATGTCACCAAAAAATCTCTTACTTTTTAAGCTTTCCAAAAATATATAGTTTGTTACCTTTATTTTGATTATTGTGACATTATAAAATATTATAAAAAGATAATCTCTTCAATTTCCTCTTCCGTTAGTGATGGGCACATTTCTCATTCTGTGCAACAATTACCGTTTGATCGTTTTTGCTTGCCTCTGTTCTATGTTTGTAACCAAGTGTTTATAGTATTGAGGCCGTCTTTGTACTACCTTAGCTTCATCTCTTTTGAGCTCTTTTCTTATTTCTATAATTAGTTTTTCTCTTCTACTTACGTTGTTGTATTTTCCTTGGTATTCGGGTGTCTCGTTTTCTAGCATCTTTGCTATAGCTTTTTTTCAGAATTTCTTCCCTACTTTTTTTATATTTGGTTTTAATATTTTATTAACAGCTTGTGTTACATGCCTTCTTTATTATTTGCCGGTCAGCTTCTATTTCTGTCGTTTCTTTGCTGGTTTTCACTTGTTTGTCTGGTTCCTGATTATATTGCACTATTGCTTCTTTGCCTTTTAGTGCTTTCCTGTCCCATGTTTTCTGTTTTGCTTTTACTGTTTTTTTTTCGTCTGCTTTTGGTATTTGTAGTATGCATTTAACATGAACCAGGAAGTGGTCCGAACCTACGTCAGCTCCTCTAGATCTCTTAATGTCATACACACAGTCAGCGTGTCTCCCTTCAGTGAGCACGTGGTCAATTTGGTTAATTGTTTTACCATCGAGACTTCTTCACGTTTCTTTGTGGATGTCTTTGTGCTTTAAATATGTATCTCCCACCACCATTCTTTTCTCAGCCGCGAAATTAATGATTATTTTCCGGTTTTGTTTGTTGTATTTATCGACCATTGGCTGGTTTCTATCCTCACGTTCTAACTTTGCATTAAAATCTCCTTCTATTATTTTTATATCGTATTTCGATATCTTATCATACTCTTCACCTAGTAATCTCCGTCTAGACGTACACATTTTTCACAACGTTATCACCATGATTTTATGGTTATTGAAAACACTTATGGGTGTGTTTTACTCACTGGAAAATTGCTGTCGCAACAGCGGCTCGATTGGAAATTCATGGCAGCATCACATGTCAACATTGCCACTCGCACAGCCTTGTGTTCGTCGGTCAGTATTTGTGGGACCTGTCTTGAAGAAACTTTCCACATTTTCAGGTTATCATGCAAGATAGACTCCACAGATCTTACGGAAATACCAAGTTTAGGGGCGGTATCACGCACACCTAATCGACGGTCTTCCATAACTTGCCCCACTCGCGTAATCAAGGTTTTGGTCCAACTGGTTTATTGTTGAGACTGTATCGGTTCATTGTCACACAACTTTTAATCTTCTTTAAACTTTCGCATTTGCAAACATATATTTTTGACATCCATAATGCCTTCATCGCATGTTTAATTCAATTGGCGATTAATTTTGGTGGACTTTTCACCACTCAAGAGGAGAAAACGGATGATTACTCGTTGTTCTTGAACACTAAACGTCGCCATTTTAAGTATACAAAACAACACTCCCTTCAATGACGGTAATTCGATCTGTGCTGCTATCTATATTACAAATTCTGAAATATTTTCCGCGTTTTTAAAAATTAACCGCATCTTTCTTACTCTCACTGCTGAGAAAAAATGTTGAAGAGATGGAACTTAACGCACTTCGTATTTTAAGAATAAACCCGTACAGCCTTTCTTCACGTATACACGAACATTATTAAAGTCTAATTTTTTATTACTTTTGGCTTGCCCGGTAATTAATGGCGGGTGTGTACGCAAAAGCCCGAATTGTACTTGTGTTTAAAAAAGAATTAGCTTCTATTGCTTCGCACATGTACCACAATGTTGTCGTTTTGACCCTGAAATTTGTCTATGTCCCCTCGAGAAGTATGAAAACGTTGTGAACTCTCTCTTTTTAATGGTCGCTATGGAAAGGTTTGTACGGCATATAGAATGTTGAATCATCGTTGACTCGTCTTCCAAATCCCCCTTTTATTAACTTTCTACAGCGGAGCTTATAGAAAGTTAATGAGATTATCATCCTGTCTGTCTGTCTGTGTGTCTGGAGACACTATAACTTCCGTTATATTCAACGGATTCACTTAAAACTTGACACACACACATATCTTAGGTCAGTACCTTTCATGGGACTGATTTTCAGCTAAATCGGTTAACGGCAACCGGAAGTGACCGTTACAATTTCGAAAATTCATGTCTCTCTGTGAGTCTAGAGACTATAACTTTCGTTCTATTCAACGGATTCACTTCAAACTGGGCATACACACATCTTAGGTCAGTGCCTTTCATTGGATTGATTTTCAGCTAAATCGGTTAACGGCAACCGGAAGTGACCGTTACGATTTCGAAAATTCATTGTACCCACATATGTCATGCTGCATATCATTCGACAGAATTTTTGACGCTGATAATTATGGAGACATTAATCAACATCTTAATCTTTTAAAAGTTTTTATCCTAATTTCATCGCACCGCTGTAGAAAGTTTCCTTTGCGGTATTACACCGTTCTTGTTATAGTTTCGGTAACCTCGTTAATAGATCATGCCATCGGGCCGATGAGTAGCGTTTTATATGCATTCGAAAAGGTTTCCGCGATTACAAATAAATGAACAATAAAGTTCATGGGTTGAACCTCGTCGATTTTTGGGAAATTTGCTACGTTTCGGTTTCCAATGTGATGCCATTTTCAAGGGGTTGTAATTCTTTAGTCGGGGTATCAATGAGAACTATGAGTCCAAAGAAGAAGACTGATTTTTCGTGTGTTCTATTCACTATTTATTGAAATAGAAGTGAAATTTTTGACGGGGACAGGTTTGTGTTGGAAATGTATTGGATTGAAGAAAATTTGTTGGTTACGACGTGTAATGACGTAAGTAATGACGTGCGTAACTAACGGTTTCTAAATGGCGGGTAAGTATTGATCGTTTTCTGAAGCATTGATCCATTGAGGGTGTTTTTCTATGTCAATAGCCTCACGAATAATTCAACTGGTAGGATGTTAGGGAGTGTTTTGGAAATAAAAAAATTAAATATATGTCTAATCGCCATCTGGAAAACGACACTGTAAAATTAATTAACCATTGCTTATCCAATGCCTATTTTACCTTTCAAAACAAATTATACCGCCAAACAAATGGTGCTTCTATAGGTTCCTCATTTTCACCTGTTGTAGCTAACTTGTAAATGACCGATTTTGTAATAAATGCCCTTGCATCATTTCCCTTAAAACCTACCTGTTGAAAAAGATACATTTGTCATCTGGCTTCATAGACATGATACGCTTTCCGAATTTTTTTCCCACCAATCATACCAATGTCAAGTTTACAATGGAAGTCGAACATAATCGTCGTCGTTGATAGGGAAAGCTGGATACCATCAGCTATTTGAGATTCACTAATGTTTTTAATGCTGATATACAGTCAGCATGTCTTATTTCTTGGTAAAGCGTTTTTAACATTTTCTTACTTTAGGTAAGAAAAAGACAGAGACTAAAATGGAAAATTTGATACTTACATGGTGTACAACTATTATCAAATCAATTCCAAACCGTTACTCTTATACCTTATTTGATGACAAAATTTGGACGTATATTCTACTCTGTTCAAAAAGTAAGGTGATTGAATAAAACATATTTATTGATTCATCCAAATTTATTTCGTCTCTCTCAAAGTAATCTCATCTTGTTGCAATTCAGACACGACAATGTTTAATCTAATTTTGGAAACACTTTATATTTACTTTTTGAAGTTTTTATTGGCACCTCCTTCGATTTTTATTTTATCGATTCAACTGAATCAAATTGGATTTCTCGAAGCGAACTTTTAAATCGACTAAAACAGGAAAAAGTCGCATAGTGCCAAATATGGAGAATATAGTACTTGTGGAGCAACATTTGCTGAATTTCTGTCGAAAAACTCACGAATGATGATTGCTGAGTTTTTCTGACAAACGTTTCAAGCCCGAAACATCACTTAAAAGTGCGTCTACTGAACCTACATCTTCAGCATGTTCTATTGTAGTCAAATGACGATTTTCCATTACTTTGTTTCTAATATTACCGTTATTTTCTTCTGTTGCTGGTGCTGATGAACGACCAGTACGAGATTTATCTACTACGGATTTACGACCTTCTCTGAACGATTTATGCTGCTGGAATACAGTTTTTCTCGATAAAGATTGATCACCAAATGCTTCCTGTATCATTTTAAACGTTTCCGTAGTATTAATTTAATTTTCAACACAAATTTTAATACATCTTTTTTGTTTAACAATATGAAACATTTTAAAATCAAAAAAAGTTTATGTAAATAAACTGTTGCAACTTATAAACTATTTGACATATCAAACTGAAATTAGAAGCGAATATCACTGAAGTAGGCTGTGCTAAGAAAAGGGAAACAGTTTTTTAACTACGACTTTTGAAATTTAAAAAAACGCCCTATTTTTATTAGTGTAGTATATTAGATTTTTAGTAATGGAGTATTTTGAGGAAAGAATGTTTATATAATTTAATTGCATAAGAAACGAGTTTGCAGGTTTTTCCATATTAAACGACCACCTAATATCGGGGATTTGCAAATAAACGAGGGCGAAATTAAATTTAAACACCACTAATGCAGAAACCCGTTTCAGCACTTTACAGCCGGGCCTCGTACAGTTCAAATCCCCATTTCGACGCGATAACTGGCTGCAAACTCGTAAAACTGACCAAAATTGCTGGCAGTTTCGAAGCCTTGACTTAGTTTGGAGTATTGCGTCGTTTAATTAAAGTGCGCACGACTGCCGTACAAAAATCGAAGGTTTTCGATAAGACTGCTCTTAACCAGTTTACGACTGTTGTCGATAACTTCCTCGATCGACCAAGGTCTGAGTCGATGCGACGAAAGGCTCCGCAAGCGTTTCAAGTTTACCGCGTTCGCGCTGCGTTCATTAGCGGACCGCCGTTAAATGTTACGAAACGCGATAATTTGTAAGGAAATATTTTCTTACTTTTGAGATGGCAATGCTTGAACAGTTTTGAGACAAATTTTGTGTTATTGTAATAAAAATAAAGAGGACACCAGAATAATTACTTTTAGTTCTATATAATGTAAATTGTATTTTACTAAGAATGAAAGATAATTACTTTATTTCATTTTTATTTTATTAGGTACAGTTACATAATAATTTTAGAGCCTATTGTAAGGAAAGATCTCGTATTAAAAAAGTTGAATATATGTAAAATGACTTTATAGTTCTGGGAATTACGAATCGACTAAGTAATACTACTGATTAATACTTTTAGCTCCAGACAAGTCCTTACAGGTTTTTATAAAAATATTAACCATGCCAATTGACATGATTTAATCACTTAGCAAATCAAATATTTTTTAGTGGTAATTGTAAAGCTATAGAAGTCACATCTAAAAAATGTAAAAATAGTTTATTATTGTGTTGTGAAGCTACGTCTACTGAAGACCGAACAAATCCATCATACAAACAATATATAAACTATATATAAACGAATTAATCGCGGGAAAAAGGTATGCTCGAGCTAAAAGACAAAGACCTCGCTAACAAGACGAACTACAACAGATTATCTCAACGACTTAGAGAGCGGTTTAACTGGCACGCTTGCTTTACTTATTATCTTACACATCTCAATCCTGAAAATCATAGCATCTGGAAATCAACCAAAAAATTCAAAATTCCGCAAATTATTATACCACCTATAAGAGAATCTGATTGAACCTGGACTAGAACCTACAAAGAAAAGTCTGAATCTTTTGCTGAGCACCTAAGCACTATATTTTAATTTTATTATTCAAACATAGAAGAAAACGAAGCTATTTTAGGATATTTAGCTGTTACATGTCAGATATTTCTATCAATTAAACATTAAATACCATTAGAAAATAAAACAAACAACCATAAAGCACCAAGTTACGATCTTATAATAGGTCAACTACTAAAGATGCTTCCAAAAAAGGCCATAGTATTATTGACAACTATATATGACGGCATGTTGAACCTATTATACTACTCCTTTTTATGAAAATATGTACAGATTGTAATGGTCCTTAAGCCTAGAACGTACCTGATAAAGTAACTTCATATAGAGCAATTGGTCTCGTATCAATTTTAGGGAAAATCTTTGAGGAACCATTTCTTAAATACTTCTTGGATAACATGAATATCTCTTTACATATGCCTCAATACCAATCTGGATTCTGTGAAGAACTTTCTACAACTCTGCTAGTACATAGGATAGTTAATAAAATTTCAAGGAGCCTTAAAAGAAAAAAAACTTAGACAGATTTTTCATAGTTAAATATAACAACAAGTTCTCCAACCACCAGCTTATCAAATTTGGTGTCCACCTAATTTATACTGCTCACTGCCTAAAGATGGAACCACCGTGATCGCTGCTTTTGCCGATGATACTATCATCTTGTCTACATACGTAGACAATCGAAAATCTTCAGTATAATCTGAACATCTTAAATGAATGGTTTGCTAAATGCGCATGAAAGTCAATACTAGTAAATCAGTGCAAGTGATTTAACTTGAGTCCACCAGTCATCTTAAGGGGAGGTTCTCATCAGGACCGACCAAAAAATCGAATTTTTGTTTTTTTAATTTTGTGTAGTAAATTATATTAAAATATATATATATATATATATATATATATATATATATATATATATATATATATATATATATATATATTAATTTATGGAACAAAAACGAGACCCATCTTTTAGTCAAAAATTGAAATCGAGCAGTAGTTCGAGCGGAGCGTATTTTACATCAATATTTTTGAATAACGCGGTTTTCCAGCATTTCCAAAGGAAAGCATTTGAAAAAGAAAGCGAAAAAAACGTCGCAGTTAACAAAGAACCTCTTTACGTAACTGTGTCAGGTGATGAGTCATGGGAAAAACAGGGTTTTCTTCGTTGTTTGGTTTTGCCACGCTTATCGGAAAAATACCAGTAAGGTTCTTGATGTTTGCGTGACATCTTCTTTCTGTCAAGCTTGTGCCAATAAAAAAGGCAAAGAAAGAACCGTCGAATTTAGTTTATGGAAAGAAAGTCATGAAGAGACAGGCACAGCAAACCATCATGGCAGTTCCAGAAAAATGGAAGTGGACGCAGTCACAGAAATGTTCCCTCGTTCTCAAGAATTACTCGGTATAAAGTATGACTCGTACATTGGTGATGGCGATACGAAAACGTTTAAGGCCATATTAGATGTAAATCCTTACGACGACCTCATAGTAAAAAAAGAATGTGTGGGCCATGTCCAGAAACGACTGGGAACTCGTTTCAGGGCTTTAAAAAAGAAAACAAAGAATCTCGGAGGTAAAGGTACAGGTAAATTGACTGATAAAGTAATTTGTGTCTTAACAACATATTATGGATTGGCGATTCGACGGAATCCAGATTCGGCAGAGCCAATGAAGGATGCCGTGTGGGCTGTCTGTTACCATAAGATCTCAACCGATAAAAATCCGCAGCACCAATATTGTCCGGCTAGAAAGGATAGCTGGTGTAAATGGTGTGTATCAGGTATTTTGGCACAAACCACCTCTTGGAGACAACGTTCAAGATGCAATCAAGCCTATATTTGAGTCTTTGTCATCGGGATGGTGCGTTGCACTGAAGGAAACACACAAAACTCGAACGAGTCAGTGAACTCTTGCGTCTGGAAGCTCGCTCCGAAGCACCTTCACTGCGGTGCAGACTGTAGAAATTGCCGCTTGCATCGCTACTAGTTTATTTAATGAAGGATATACAGCACAGTTAAAAATTATGGATGTCTTAGGAATTACAGTTGGGCTTGAAGCCAATAATTTTGCGCACTTAACTGATACGAAACGCGTTACTGCGTTACGGACCCTTCAGGAGCAATATGAACTTGAGGAAGGAGTGATGTATGGCCCTGGAATCGCTGATTAGCCACAAGGTATATTATTTTAATGTTAACACAGGAAAATCGTTGAAAAAATCTTTAATCGCGTTTCCTGAAAAATCGTGTTTTTCAAACTGTTGCCCAAGATTTCTCAAAAACTACTTGACGGATCGTCTTTTTTCTTTTTACTTTCCTTATCCTATAATAAGCAAAGTAATGTAATCGGCGGAAATTTGACCTACCCAGTTTTTCACATTTCTGGACGAATTATAGCCTCAGGACACCAAAAAAGTTGTTTTTAGCCATTGGTTCGTGTGTGTGTCTGTCTGTCAGTAAACAAGATATCTCGAGAACCGTAAGAGCTAGAGACTTGAAATTTGGTATGCAAGTTACTTGTAGGTAGGGGACGCAGTGCGAAGCTTTTGGTAAAAATCGGTCGTGCCGTTTGGTCACAAGGTCGCAAAAGCGGTCGCGTATCTAAACGGTTGAAGATACAAAAAATTTATGAGAATAAAAATGATTTATTATCATGAGGTAAACATGAATTTATAATAAAAGTTGGTAAAATAGGAACTCGAAAAAAAATTGAAACTCCGGATTTTTAACATACCGGGTGTTCAAAAAATATTTCGGGAAATTTATATTACTGGATAGATCAAACCGAGACGAACAAAAAATTAAAATGAAATTTTTTGATCCGAGGTCAAATAAATAAGTTGTAGCCGATTAAAAATTAATTAAACGGACCAATCACAGCGCGCTCGGAGAGCTACCGTGCCGACTTCGGGGCGGCGGGGGGTAGCGCTTGGCCGCTAGGAGGGAGCACGCAGGATGTGCGACCGAGCTCGCACGGTTACCTTCAGTGACGTAGCAAAATTGTAAGTACGAGTCAATTATTGTCTTGTACTGTTTATTTTAATCAGCTTTCGAGTGTTGGAATCGCGCCTCGTCGTTTTTTAAAATAAAAGTTCTGGGACGAGAGCAGCGCAGGGCCGATATATATATATATATATATATATATATATATATATATATATATATATATATATAATAGGATAAGGAAAGTCGTGTGATGTTCACACCAGATTTTTTTATTAACTTTCGACAGCGGAACGTTATAGGCGAAAGTTAATGATTTTAACATGGTGTCTGTCTGTCTGTCTGGAGACACGATAACTTCCGTTATAATCATCGGATTCACTTCAAACTTGGCATACATATACCTTAGGTCAATACCTTCTTCGCTATTGAATTTCAGCCAAATCGGCCAAAGGTCAAGGGGTCAACGGTGAGGTCAAACTTTTTTCCATTACATAACATACGTCATGTGATACCCCTTCGAAAGCAGACGTCATAAGGAACATTAGTTTATTTCACCTCCCGCTAATTCGCCACACCGCTGTCGAAAGTTTCATTTATGGTTTTACACTATTCTCGTTTTAAAGTAGATTTGAGTCATTGGAGCCCCTATTACAATCAAGATGATATATGCATAATTTTTTTACAGTACTTTAAAGAGCGAAAAAATCGCGAAAAACTGCATGTAAATATTCAAATGTTCGCCATCTTGGTAAATTTTGACTTTCATGGATGATTCTAGTAGGGGCTCCAACTACACTCATATAGTTTATAAAAAAATTTTCGATTATTGATTTTTGATCATTTTTGCAGGTGCTAGAGTGGCCAACAGTAAGGTAGCTTTTTTGAGACGGTCACGTTATAAGGCGTGTGAAAAATTGTCACAATATTTTTTAATAAAAATTTTTTATTGTACTTTATAACATATTAAACAAGTGACAAAAAGTTTGAGTGTCTAATTTATTTCCCTCTCCTAGAAAAAAATTCGAGAAAATGACGTTGTTTTGGGGCCTCCAGATGAGAACCTCCCCTTAAATGACGACCCTCAACAACTGAATCTGAAGTTTCGCGACATGTATTGATTATTGGGAATAAACTCCAAATTATTAATATCTAACAAACTTTTGCTTTATAAAACTATTCTGAAACAGATATGGACATACGGAATATAACCATCGGGATGTGCTAAACCTACTCGAGTTAAAACCATACAACAGTTTCAGTCTAAACCCGTCGTGCCATGGTGGATGCACCTTGGTATATATCAAACCAATCTTTACGGGGGATCTCGACATTCCCTTTGTTGCTAAAGAAATTCTCCGATTTATTCAGAATTATCACTACATGGTCACCCCATCGATCTAATCCATTAATTGTCTCCTAATGTCCCTCCCGTGAGAAAATTAAATAGAACCTATCCGTGTAATCTGAGAGTTTTCTAAAGCGAATAGAATTATGGGAGCATAACTACTGAGTGGTTTCTCCTAACACTGCCTACTTCATGCTATCATATTTAATACTCCATGTAGGGTAAATTGTAAATTTATTAATGGAAATAAAAAAATTGTACTGACCAGAACGGTCCCCACTTTAAATATTGAAGCACCTATAAACAACTTTAATGTTGCTGCTGTGGAGAACTTAATGAATAATTGTTTGTATTGCCACAGCGCATAATCATTGAAAGTGAGCAAGCTTCAAAGTCAAATAAACCCTTCATTCGCCTCCAATTTCATGACATGCTAGCTTATGGCGTCTTATTTTAACTAATAAATAATTCCATACTTAAGCCAAAAATAAACCCGACACCCTTAAGAGTATCGGGGATTACTGAAAGAAAGAAAGAAAGAAACCAAAAATAAAACCCCAATTTAAAAAGTGATTTAAACTAATAAAAGGAGTTTCACTTAAACGACGCACAATTTCTTTTATCGATAGAGTAATTATGAGCGTGTTCTTGGATTTCCAGAGCAATCTTTGTGGTTCATTCAAATTATTGTGGCAAAGGGAGCCACAACCAGTACAGAGTATTAGTTCAGTCTTCTATGCAGTACATTGCTTCATTGATTATACAAGTAGAAGCTGCACAACCAACCACGATTATAAACGGGTTATTACGTGTTTTTTGTTCACCTGATCTGACGCCCTGCGACTATCATTTGCTTTTAAAAGTAAACGTTGATATGTAATGTACGACATTAAAAACGACGTAAAAAAGCTCTAAACTAAAGGATAATAGAGGCCCCTAAAAGGTTTTTTTTAGATGATCTAACGCAACTAGTTTCGTGCTAAACAAATATATACAGTTAAATAGAAATTATTTTGAAAAATTGCACTATGACGTAGGAAACAATAAAATCAATAATTTGCTCAAAAACCTTGGAAACATTTCGCGTAATATGAGGAAATATAGTTCTTTGTAAGGGGTAACCTAAAGCTACTCTTAGATGCATTTATTTTACAGCACAATAGGATTTTAGTGTAGAAACATTATTTTACGCAGATTGTTCAAATTAAACATACTGCCTTGATATATAATTTCATTAAAATAAAAAGCGGTGTACAGATGTCAGTAATATTATAGATATAAGTTGTAGTTTTTAGACTATTCATATATTTAAAAGATTGGCTATAGTAGACGATAACATTAGAAAATCACTCAAAAACCGAAACAACAAATATACATAAATCAAGCTAAAAATACTAGAAAATCCAGGAAATAAGAGTAAGAAAACAAACTAACGGAAAACTTAAGTAGGCTAGAAAAACACGAAGCTTAAGAAAAATCAATAAAAGGTGTAAACTCATCAAAGAAATTAATAAAAACGGTAAAATAAATACGTGGGGAAAAGAAAAAACAAAGCCCGACATAAAAAAGAAGTAAATGATGAAATGAAGGGGAAGAAGAAACCCCAAAAGAAATGTTCAGAAAATAAAATTTAGAAAAAAAATATATCAATGTTCATTAAAAAAGGTGAAGCAAAATAAACGAATAAAGAGACGTAGGAAAAATACATCAAAATAGAATAAATCGAAAACAGTTTTGGAACATAGTTAAACGGCTAAATGGAAACCGATCACAATAAAAGTATTGAAAACATAGGAGTACTGCGTAATAAAATTTAAATATAACAAAAAGAAAACTGGCAAAAGGAAGAGAACAGAAACCAAGGAATCGAAGAAGAAATAATAGATGACGAAATAAGGCAAATTTCGCATAAAACCCAAGAAGGAAACGCAGCAAAGGAAAATAATGTAACTAGGGGAAATTTTAAAAAAGGCGAGCAGATTATAATAAAATAGAGGAAAACGATACTTCAACGGGCTTGGAATACAGACCAAATACCAGAAAACTGAGAAATGAACAACATAGTACTCATAAACAAAAAAATCTGGTGTTAACATCGCACGACTTTCCTCATCCTATTATTATATATTATACCGGGTCCATCATCTCGGCCCTGCGCTGCTCTCGTCCCGGAACTTGTTATTTTAAAAAAGGACGAGGCGCGAGTCCAACACTCGAAAGCTGATTAAAATAAACAGTACAATAATTGACTCGTACATAAAATTATGCTACTCACTGAAGGTAACCGTGCGAGCTCGGTCCGTTTAAAAAAATTTTAATCGGCTGTAACTTATTTATTTGACCTCGTATCAAAAAATTTCATTGTAATTTTTTATTCGTCTTGGTTTGATCTATCCGGTAATATAAATTTCCCGAAACATTTTATGAACACCGGTATATTAAAATCCTGAGCTTCAATTTTTTTTCGAGTTCTATTTTACTAACTTTATTTTAAATTCATGTTTATCTCATGATAACAAATCATTTTTATCCTCATAAATTTTTTGTATCTTCAACCGTTTAGATTCGCGACCGCTTTGCGACCGATTTTGCGACCTTGTGACCAAACGGCTCGCCCGATTTTTACCAAAATCTTCGCACTGCGTTCCCTACCTACAAGTAACTTGCATACCTAATTTCAAGTCTCTAGCTCTTACGGTTCTCGAGATATCTTGTTTACTGACAGACCGACAGACACACACACACACACACGATCCAATGGTTAAAACCAACTTTTTTGGTGTCCTGAGGCTATATTTCGTCCAGAAATGTGAAAAACTGGGTAGGTCAAATTTCCGCCGATTACATTACTTTCCTTATTATAGGATAAGGAAAGTAAAAAAGAAACACTACAAATAGAGATAACTAAGACGAAAAAATGAATCAAGAACCTAAAACAAAACAAGTAGATAAATCTGATTGTACTGTCAAATAAACAGCACCCTGGTAGAGAAAAAATTTAATATACAAACAAAAATATACCTCTATATATATTCCAACGCTATCATACGCGGCTGAGATATGAGCGTTTACAGATAAACAGAAGAAATGAAATACCTAAGACGAATAGTATGCAAGACAAGAAGGGATAGAAAGAAACAGAATTATACGAAAAGAATTAAAACTCATCTGATCCAAATGAACAATGAACCATGCCCGAAAAGATATTTAAAGTGAGATGTAGAGGAACAAGAGCTAAAGAAAAATCTAGATGGTATCCAAGAAGCACCTAAAGAGAGAAGGAAAACCTTAACAAAGATATAGACTCTGACAAGAGTCTGAAAAAAATTAAAATAATGGCCCAAATACTCATCACCGTGCGTAAAGTGAAAAATATTGCCGTTTTGAGTAGAATTAACGCAAAATTAGTTTTTACTCAAAAATATATCTGTTGTTTTGTCCAGAAAGTATCAATTACAATAAACACTAAATAGGAATACTTCAAATTTTAACATTAACTGTAGTATATAAAATATTTCATTCATTTTGTTGTTCGATGCTGGAGATCTCGTTATAGAAGTGTTCATTTGTTGTATCGCTGTGCTGACTCTGAAAGAGTGAAAAATTTAATTTTGAATTAAAAGCCGTCTTTTAAAAGTTTCAAGACTTCCTCACAAAACAGGGCCCAAATTTTCTATTGCAAAAGGCACAAAGTTGTAATTATATTATCACTGAAGAATATTTATCACTTTTTTGCAGCTAGTTTATTTTTCTTCTTAGAAATGGATAAACGTGGAGGCAAAGTATTGCTACATATATCTCTTACCAACTAAAGCTGAGTCATGAATTAGGCCAATTGGCCCAAAACGGCAAATGAAGTTAAGGGTGTGCTAAAGACATTATTCACTTCTTGGTGTTTTGAAAAATGGCCAGAAATTTGACTGCTGCTTTCCAGGACTTTCATCGCAACGCATCGGTGTGATGCTCAGAATACATTTCCAAATCAAAAGCCGAGGCAAACACGAAGGTGTTACCCATACAACCAAGCATTGATGCAATCTTTCATGCAAAAATGGACGTTATAAGTCATTAACATCGAACAGGTAGAATTTTTTACAGACGTTAGAAAAGCAAGGAGGCCAACATCTGCAACCTGTTCTTGTTCTTAATTCTATTTTAACCTTTTTTCCTCTAAGCAGTTCTTTATTTTTCTATTCAAGCAACTAACCTGGACAAGTTATCAGCAGATATGTAAGCTTTTCAGTTCACTCAATAATTTTATCACCAACTCGGGTGTAATAAAACTATTTTTTCTTTTTTGATTGTAATTAGAGAGCCAAGAAACTTTAATGTTTTAGTTATTTGGTTTTCTAAACATAATAAGTTAAGGCAAATTCCTACTTCTTTGTTACATTCTGAGATTAAATAAAAGCGGTGTTTGAAAATGTTCTTGCTTGTATTCCATTTATTAATTAAATGGGAAAACCAGGCAATATTACATTAGCATGAGAGATTATGGGAACTTCTCTTTCTAATACAGTTCCGTTTGATACGTACAACAAAGCAATTGGACATAATTCTCTAGAACCATGCGGAAAAGTTTTGGACCGAAACCTCTGTAGCACATTGCATTTGAGGAACTAGAGCAACCTTCCCCTTCTCCCGCAGTTCGATACCATACGACCATATAGGTTTGATGATTATCTTACATAGTAGAAACTTATGTTTACATGAAAATCGGGAGTTTTTGCCCATAAGTTGAGTTTTAGGACAGTTTTTTTTTTTTTTATATGTGGTTTCCACATGAGTTTATTATTCATGTACATACCTAGGTATCTCATTTCCTTATACTGTTTTATTTCAAACCATTAATCGATATAAGTAGACATTGCTGTCTTCTCAGGGTAAACGCGACTTAAACGGATTTTGATTCGTTGATCTTTAAACACCAATTTGTCAACCAGTTACTGGCAGAGTCGTGTACATAATAGTTTACTGTTTGTGGCAAGAGAGAATAGCGGATCATCCGCAAAGGTTTGTACTACAGTGTTTTCAGATGTGGGTATGTCTGCTATATAAATCAGAAAGAGTAGAAGTCCAAGAACACTACCTTGCAGAACACCAGCGTTTATTACCTTAATACCTGATACTTCACAACCGGACTTTACTTGAAAGTAACGATCTGCAAGATAGGGCTTAAGAAGAAGGAAATACTGGTGAGAAAAGGACTTTCTAACTTTGAATGGTAGCCCTTGATACCCGACTTTATTGAAGGCTTCTTGATCGTCTAAAAAGACTGCTCAGCAATAGTTCTTGTCTTCCATTGCTTTATTTATTACGTCAACTAAGCGATGGCATTGAATAGTAAAATGCTCGCTCCTGAAACCGAACTGGTGATGTGGTAGTAAGTAATCTAAAAATTTGTCGGCGTGTATTCTTTTAAAAACTAATTTTTTTAACAATTTGGAGATCACTGATAGTAAATTGATGGGTCTATAAGAAGTCACCTCATTTGGCGGCTTCCCTGGTTTTAGTGTCATATTTGTGCAATTTGGGTTGCGATGGCTAATACGTCAGGCGAAGTATTGCATTAAATGGTATGGTTAGCCTTTTCTGGGCATTTCTTTTAGTGCCTTTCCCATTATAAGGTCATAGCCGGATGCTTTTTTGGTATTCAAATATTTTATTTCTTGTGCTATTTTTGAGTGAAAAGACCTTGATAGGTATTGATAGTTGTAGGGGCGCTGAGAGATGTCTCTACACTTCTGCGTTGACTTTATTTTAACGGAGATGAAAAACTACTGCAAGGTATTGAGCGAAAACATTGGATTTTTTTAAGTCCGATTTGGCTTCTTAGAGGTGGTATGTGGATCTGCAGCCGTTTGAAATTTTTAGCCGCTTTTTAAATTAAATTATCATCTCTTGTTAGTGTACCAAGATATGTTTTAAATTGTTCATTTCAGATTTCCCTTACTCTTCTTTTTAAAATGTTGCTCAGGTGGTTATATGTTTTTCTGTCGAGAATATTATGTGTGCGTTGCTATTTGGCCTTTGTTTTACGCTTTTGAGCGACCAGTCTTTTGACTTCTAGCAGAACGTTTACTAATGTTTCACGCATTTGTTCGATAGAGGGGGTGGCGTGCCACCTCGCTTCTTGTAAAGTTTGAATCAGATTTGTAGTTTCCCCAGTTCTTCCGTCGTTTTTAATCTAACACTAATTTTCAGGTTTAGTTCAACTTATTCTCGAAAAACGTCTAGTCTGTACGTCGAATAAATATAGCTGGGCAGTTTTCTTTTAATATAGTAATAGTACTAACAGTAGCAACAACTGGCGAGTAATCTGATGATAAATCATAAGAGAGCTCAACATAGCATAGTTGTTTGAGAAACCATTGGCCGAGGATAAGTGTAAATCTCTTCTTTCGTAGTAAGATAAAGGCACTATCATAGCTGAACATAGTGTTACAACACTAAATGAAAAGAAAAAGGTGGACTCCTAAGTTAAATCGTTTTGAAAAGGCACCGGTAAGTTCGGTAAAGAAACAAAAATACTTGGTTTGGCTCTTTTTCATACGTCAGATTTGAAAAATTTAAATTGAAAATGTGGTGGGTATGTACATTCACTAATTTGACCACTCCAATTACAGAACCTAAAATAATTTGTTGTCTTATTTTCAGTTTTAGACAATGTTTAACAACGTATATGTTATATTTAAGTGAACAAATTTAAAATAATTCATTTATATAAAAAACAATACAAAATATTTACGTAGAATACAAATAAATAACTCTAGATGTTAATTATTATACGAAGTGCCAAATTTGAGTGAACAGAATCATCAAAAAAGGCAAGCACCACATGTGCCGATGAATTTCTTGATCTTGACTTTTGATATAGAGAACGGTATCCACTTTGGTAGCAGTATTAATGCCTGTCTTTCCCAAGTCTTGGAAAACAAAAGTAACACGGTGTATTTGATGAATACATTGACTTTCTTTTTTCGCGAGGCGGAAAAACACCCCCAATTGACCTACATTGTTTTGTTATCATTTTCTTTAGGAATTAACTAATGACAGATCAGATCATATATAACGGCCAGTGGCTTGATGTAAGGTCATTATGTTTTGAGTTTCAACGAAAGTGCCCTACAAGTTGATTAGTATAGGTCACGAGTAGGTCGGGCGTGCGGTCCGGTGATTACTGAAGATTAAAATTTCCCACTTCAGAAGAAGTGGCTAAACGTGGCATTTTTGTGTTTCTCTGTGTGTCTATCGAACATCATTTCAGCTGGGTTTTTTTGATAAAGGTTTTATGCAAGTTTATCCTAATATTAGTTAATTACTAAAGTTTTGTGGGGGGTAAGGGGTGGCGCCAACATCTAGACACCCAAATGCCAACCTCACCTACACGTGGTACCCCCTGTTAGATAACAGACGAGGCTCTGGCGACCCAGCATCGGGGAGTATAACCTGATACCAGTTGTCCCGAGGTAACGGGGCCCTTGTGGCTGGGCTAATCACCCGCATAAGATAAACAGATTCAGAGAACAAACAATCGCCTCGGAAATGGACGGAAAACTGGGAAACGGACTCGACGCGAATCACGGATAAGAATCGGAACATGGAATGTAAACGGTATAAACGGAAAGGAAGTAGAAATAATAGAAGAAATTGCCAAATATAATATGGAGATGCTAGGTATAAGTGAAATAAAGAAGAAAGGAAACGGAAGACAACTATTAGATCAAGGTTACCAGCTTATATACTCAGGATCAGCAGGACGAGCTAAAGAGGGCGTAGGAATAATCCTAACTACACAGATGGCCCAACAAGTAAAACAATGGGAAGCGGTAAATGCAAGGATATTATATGTAGACCTAAAACTGCAAGAAGAAATAACCATAATACAGATCTACGCCCCACAGAAAACTCCACAGAAGAAGAGAAAAGACATTCTACGAAGAACTCCAAGTACAAATAGATAAAGGGAGAGAAAGAAGCAGACACATATTAATAAATGGAGACTGGAATGCCAGAATAGGAAATAGACAAGATATAGGATATGGCACGATAGGTAAATATGGAGGAGAATCTACCATAAATAATAACGGAAGAAGAATGATAGACTTTTGTGTTACCAATCAAATGTTAATCGGAAACAGCCACTTTAACCATAAGATAATACACAAAATTACTTTTGAGGCAGCCATAACAGATGTAAAAGTAATAAGGGGGGCCGAACTGCATACAGACCACAGACTGCTAATAACAGACACCAGATTTTATAGCAGGGAACCCAGGAAACAAAGAGAATATCAGAAAATAAAAATATCAGTATTAAGAAAACCAGAAAAAGCAAAAGAATTCAAAAACAGATTAGAAGACACCTTAGAAGGATGGGAAGCGAAAGAAGCAGAGGAAGGAAACCAATGGCCCTTGGAAAAGAAGTGGACAATACTAAAAACAGAAATAGTGGAACAGGCAGTAAAGACCTGCGGAAAGGTAACAGTAAAGGGAGATCAAAAAAGAACCCGGTGGTGGAACGAAGAAGTAAAAGATAAAGTAAAGATCAAAAAGAAAGCTTGGAAAAGGTATATACAAAGTAAGAAATATTGCGATAAACAACACTATATAAATAAAAGAAATAAAGCCAAAGAAGCGGTACATAGAGCAAAACAAGAAACTTGAGAGGAATTCGGAAAAGAACTAGAGACGAAATTCAACGAAGATAACGGAAGACAGTTTTGGAAAGTAATCAGAGGGCTAAGAGGGAAATACGGAAAGCAAGTATGGAGTATAAGGAACAACAAAGGCATAGTAGAAACAGAAGAAGGAAAAATCTTGGAGGCATGGAGAGAGTACTACAACAACATATTTAAAAAAGATGATAATATCCGGGGCAGAGAGAGAAGAGGAACAGTTCAGGAAGAAGCAGAAGAAATAGACATAGAAATAGAAGAGGTGATAGAAGCCGTAAAACATATTAAACAAGGAAAAGCAGGAGGTAGAGATGGCATAACTCCAGAAATGATAAAGAATGGGGGAGATAGAATATTAAAGTGGATAAAAGAGATATGTCAACTAGCCTGGAAAGGGAAAAATACCAGATGACTGGGAAGAAAACATAGTGGTACCTATACACAAGAAGGAGATACAAACGATTGCGGCAACTTACAGGGCAATATGCCTTTCTTCAATAGTACAGAAGATATATTCAAGAATACTAGAAAGAAGATTACGAGAAGAAGTTGAAGAAAAACTATGTGAAGAACAAGCCGCTTACAGGCCACAGAGGCAAACACAAGATCATATCTTTGTACTAAGAACAGTTACAGAAAAGAGATTAGAAAGGGGAAACCCTTTGTATCTAGCATTCATAGATATAAAATCAGCATTTGACACAGTACCCAAACAAACAATATGGAATGCGCTAGCAGAACTAAATGTATCATACCCACTACAACAGGCCATAAAAAGAGTATACGTTAATGCAAAAGGAAGAGTGCGAATTAAAGGGAAAGAATCTCAAAGCTTTGAAATGGAAAAGGGGATCAAACAAGGAGACTCACTGAGCCCCCTACTGTTCCTAATAGTAATGAATCAGATTATTCAGGAAGCAAAAGAACCAA
Source organism: Sinelater perroti (assembly GCA_036346155.1). NCBI lineage: Eukaryota > Metazoa > Arthropoda > Insecta > Coleoptera > Elateridae > Sinelater > Sinelater perroti. The sequence goes on along the minus strand of JARFIY010000238.1, from coordinate 10,053,031 downwards.
GATTCAATGTGAAGGTAGGAAATTGGAATTTAGAGCCCATATATATACAATGCCTCATATATGCAGATGACATCGTGCTTCTAGCAGACTCAACTAGAAAACTACAACTAGCAATAAACAAATGGAATAGAGCGATAGAAAGAAGAGGTATGAAAATAAACACAAACAAGACTAAAATTATGAAAATCGAGAAAAATGATACAAACGAAAACACAAGAATAATATGCAATGGGGAAGAACTAGAATGGGTCAATAACTATGAATATTTAGGAACGATAATAAATAAAACTGGCACGATAGAACAGGAGATTCTGAATAGAAGAGATAAAGCAAGCAAACTACATTATGCGATTAACAAATCAATAATAGCGAAAAAAGTAAGCATGCAAACAAAGCTTAGGGTATACAAAAGCATATACACACCAGTATTAACGTATGGGGCGGAGAGCTGGACAATACAAGATAAAACCAGAAGCAAAATTACGGCGAGTGAAATGAAATATCTAAGAAGACTAGTAGGTAGAACAAAAGAGATCGCATACGAAATACAATAACCAGAGAAGAAGTAGGTCAGCAACCGCTAATACAAGAGGTAGAGAAGAGACAATTACAGTGGTATGAGCACATAGTGAGGATGTCAAGAAATAGAGACCCCAGAAGAATTCTAGAAGCAAAGCCAGAGGTAACAAGAATCAGAGGAAGGCCACGAGAAACATGGGAACAGAGCTTAGAAAGAGGGTAGAACAGAGAGGAAAACACCTAAGAGAAGTAAAAGAATGGACCGAAGCCAATGTCTAGAGGACCAGCTTCCAGGAAAGTGGTTAGAGGACCCGACGCTTTAGGGCATAAGGGAGAAGGAAAAGAAGAAGAACTAAAGTTTTGTTCCGACGTTAGCTAATTTGCATGTTGGTGATTGTTTTATATGAGTTATAGCAAAGGAAATTTTGTAGATGTGAACTCTAATAAAAATTAAACTTACTTTATTAAAGTGTAAGTTAGACTGGAAAATGCAAAAATCAAAAACCAAACAAAACAATTTTAAAACCTCCGATATTTCCCAATGGTTGCTTCTCTAAAGATTGCCATGAATTTTCTTTGGCTTTACTTTCTTTTTTAATTTTCGATTTTATATACACATACCAGAGATTCTAACTGTTTTGTAGTGCGTATCTAATTTATTTTGGAATATTTTTAATCTTGCTACTTTGTTTTTTTGATAATCTGAAATTACCATATTTAATTTTTCTGTTCCCCTAGATCATCTTAGTTTTTAACTCTTTTTTATTCTACATATAGACTTGTTTTATTTTACTTATCGTGCTTTTCTTCTTTTACTAATTGTTATATTTCAAATATATCATTTAGTTGTTCTCCTAACCTCCTTTATGTGTTTTTGCTCATATTTCGTCTTACGGTAGTATTAGTCTGCAACGTCAAGTTTTTATCGCATCTTGTTTTTTACTTGTTCATTAGTCTCCGCATACGTTCTAAATATATCTGCCCTATGATGCCGATGATATTTTACTTTTCTCCTATTTGCATCTACATCATTTTATATTTTCACTACATTAAAAAATTATATGGTCTGACTATCCATGGACGTTTTTTCATTCACTTTTCAAGTTTTTTTAATGTTTTGTATAATTTTTATTATTTTTGTTGTCTACCGGTTTTTATATTTGTACTATATATTCTTCGAATCGCCAGAGTGGTCTAAAAGGTTAAGGCGCAGGCTGCGATGCGGACGGACGACCCGAGCTCCATTCCCGGAGCTCTCTTATCCCTGGCGGGTGGCCTACCCAGTCATTGAAAATAATTGAGTACCTGCGTTCACTCAAGCAAGGGGTAATAATGGCGGTTGTCTAAGGCGCGGTGCTTGCCACATCGTCCCGCATCAGATATGATGCGCGACGACCGAGCTGTAAAGTTGGACATATGAAAGCCTTAACCTCTTACTTCGCAGGCCGTGCTCCTATGCGGGGTGTTAAAGCCTTACCATTATTACTATATTCTTCTATTGGTTTTTTACATTATTAATTTTTTAGTTTTATATTACACTAACATATAATATTTTCTTTATTTTTTTATTTTTCCATTTGTTACTATACTTTGTCGTGTTTGTGCAGCTACATAATAATGTATATTTTAAAAGCAACGACATCTGTATTTGACAAAATATAACTTACATCATTGATTTAGCATAGAAGTAATTAATAAACTAGCTACGTCGATGCTGCCAAGTAAAACGAACAAACCTTGTACCCACTATGGCGTTTTTAGTGTTCCGCATGTGCGAGTCCATAATATCGTCGGCAGCAGTGGCGGCACAGCAATTTGTTACGTTCTGCTGTTGAATAGGTCACTTGGCATAAGTAGTCGAATTATTTTTAGATTAATATCGTTTGTGAAGAGGGCAAACAGGAGTAACATCATTGAATCCTCTGGAAGTACGAATGATTGTGAAGTCGAAGCATGATGCGTTTATCAGCCTCAGCATCTGGTAGGGCAAGCTACGGTTGAACTACAACGTCGATTGGGTCAAGGTCTTTCGCTTCAAAGCACTGGATGATTACAGAAACGTCTATATCGTCAAGCTGTTCTCGCATCTCGATGGCAGACTATCAACACAAGTACTGAAAGAATACAGAGAAGCTATATGATTTAGGGTTAGCAAACGAAATAGGATATTGGCAACAATATTTTGATATCCAGAAAAATATTCTGTTCGAATGTCGTACAATTACAAGTGAAGAGACGAAGACCCGTAGGTAAACACAAGGACAAGAGCCACTTGAAGAGCTGATATTCATTACTGATAATAACCTTGGTGTCATCCATGTATTCTCGGAATTTTCACTAACCCTATTTATTTGCGTGGTGAACTTCTTCTCTGTAGAGGAAGCACTCTTTACTAGCCTCACTCTTAATGATGAACCTTTGGAAAATCTTAAATTTTTAGATAACTGACTCATACGATAACATTTTAAAAACTTATTATCCAAACATGAAAAAATGTGAAAACAATCGCATTACTAATTCTAAATTTATTAATTAACCTTTGAAGTGTTGTAGACGCATTTTGTAAGTCAAATAGCATTCTCCGAAATTGATAGAGATTGAAATCCATTTTATCTCGATCGCACTCTCACATTGGGCTTTCTTAGTGTAATGCAATCAAATATGTAGCTAAGGAAAAGGATACAAATAGCATTGACTTTGAAGAAAACAAACCCACGCGCAGCGTATGACGATTTACTTACTTTCCCTTGTTCAATAAGACTTCTAAATTTTCCTGCCTAACAAACCTCCTTGAAAGTAAAAGTCTGTACTAAAGAACTGCAATTTGAGCAGGTTTGAACATCTACGTTTTGTCACTAAGAAGCTTTAATAGTTCAAATGTTCTTCGAAGTGGCCTGCCCATTCAGACAAACAACACTTAAATGTGTATACCGCTATAATTTTTGTGTTTTATCGACGAAGGTCGTTTGGAAGTTAGATACTATAAAAGATGTGCATTAATTTAAAAAATGTTTGTATGGTTTGATTCCAGCGACAATTTCTCTTTATCACTTATGGTAACGCGTAGCAATGGACACAACCCTTATAATTTCTAGAGAAAATATCCTCCGAAGAAGCGCGAATCACCACTAGGAACAAATAACAGATGTGCCACAACCATAGCATGTAATTGTGCAGACGACAAACAAACCAATCTTTGATGGACAAAGCCTTACATATATTCTGCTGAATATTATTTTCGGTTAATCAAACTACATACAATACGTGCAACGGACACAATACTATTTCTCAACACATTTTTCTTGCTGCCATACACAATATCAATTTGTGCCTAACTTGGAGAACAGAGCACGTATATGGCTAATGAAAAGGTTTTTCAGAAATTTACTGGATTATGCTAACGCAAAGACATTTTCACGTAAACGAAATGCAGCAATAATAACCGTGAATAAGCGTCTCTAGATAGATGTTATTGTTGAGTCTTCTTCACCACTCGTTAGTAAATACCTGTGTTTCCCTTAAGAAACGTTGACAGACGACGAAGTACGTTATCAATATTGCATTTTTGAAACTATCGAAATGAGTAGCACATTCAACAAAACTACTTTTTATCAACATGCGATGCACAGTTGATATGTCAGAACAAATATTTCAAGAAGCAAATACACATGGTTATCACTGCGATAAAGACATGTTGCTCTGAAGCAGACGGGCACAAGCGAAAGAAAGCTAAAGCAGATCCAAGAGACAAATAACAAAACACTAGCTAGCCTACATTAGCTGCTAGTTGTAATGACGATAGCACGTGTATTTTGCAGAATATAACATTCTATGCCATTGACAAGAGGCAAAAATATAATTAACTAACAATGACGGTTGCATTCATGGGCCAAGCGAAACCAACAAGAACCATACTTCTACTTACTATTTTTTCACTTAGTTTCCTTATTGGTTGTACTTAAATTCATTTGATAAACTTTTTCAAAACTGTTTTCCGTTCTCTTTTTCGTTTATTTGATTTCAAACTAATTACTTCAGAATTTTTTTGTATTTTGTGAAGCCTCGATGCTTTTTTAGTTCCGTTATACTTTGGCAACTCAATTATCTCTTTTTCTTTACCTCGAGTTCTTATTCAGCTATGCTTTTGGGTTATTATTAGGTGCGCAAGTTAACTTGAATCGGCGTACCTATTGAAATTTAGATATTGTCATAGAGAAGCGGCATCTGTTAGTTTTACAACGCACTTAAGAGCTTTTTGTTTTACCAACATAACCTAAAAATCAGTGGTGAAATTAATATCATGCTATAAGCAACATTAGCGACACTATTTTCTGGGCAGCCAAATCGAAGATGATTAACTGGAGCAACTTTTGGAAAAGATTGCTGTCGTACACAGTCAGAGCTCGCAAAGAATTTGAAGGTAAACGTTACGTCATTTCTAATACAAACTAGTTGATTATATAAAAAAGTCGTTTTTAACGAAGTCAGTTGAGAATAAGAGTAAATATTATATTGCAATGTTGTTGCTCTACAGATTCAAGAAGAAAAGTTTATTGTGACGTGCAACGAAAAATGGGTTCTTTATGGAAATCGGAAGTGACAAAAATTGTGGGCTATCCAAATCATCATTACCGCACGCTACGCCTTGAAAATAATGCTGTATATATGGTGCGATCAACGGGGCGTTGTACACTAAGGGTTGCTTTCACTTGGTGAAACGATAACCGCCGCATATTATCAACAGCATACATGCACATTTGTAACACGCTGGCCGTAAAAAGGCCTTCTTCCAGTAAGGGAAGAAGCAAACTTATTTTGTTTCAGGACAACGCGCAACTGCATTATGCCGAAATTTTGGAAGTTATCACCGATCTGGATTAGAAAATTTTATCACTTATTTTCCAGACTTCACATCTTCAGATTACCAACTTTAAGGTGGAATGTGGCAGCTTTCCGAAAGATGGCGCAAAAACATATAAAGCAAAGGAGATTATTTCGAAGGTTAGGTAAGTAGTCGACTATTTATAAATTAATATCAAAATTCTATAAAAATGAGTCAATTTTTGATTTTTTGCGTCTTTATCTATTTTTTTACTACTTTTAATACTTCCTTTTATTATATTTTACTTTTGTTTTTCTTTTTTTTTAATTTTGAACTGTAAATTTTTCTCTTTCGAATTCGTAACGTAGATTTCTATTTTCTTCAAGTATTACTTGGTATTAAGCCAGCGTGGTCCCGTGGTTGAGGGGCGGGCTGCGATGCTGACGGACCCGGGTTCAATTCCCGGTGCTCTCTGATGCCTGGCGGGTGGCCTACTCAGTCACTAAAAATAATTGAGTACCTGCGTTCACTCGAACAAGGGGTAATAATGGCGGTCGTCTTAGGCGCGATGCTTGTCACACCGCCCCGCACCAGAGATGGTGCGCAACGACCGGGCAGAGAGAGCGAACGTATGAGAGCCTTAACCTTTCAGTTCGCAGGCCGTGCTCCCACGCGGGGCATAGAGCCTTACCATTATTATTATTATTACTTGGTATTTGTTATTTATTGTGTTTTGCCAGATTCGTTTCCAAAATGTAAAACTTCTCTGTTAAATATTATTAAAACTAGTTTATGGATGATTTTTTATGTTTTGGTGTTGTTACCATCAATCATCCTCTTCTATAAATTTCATATTGTTTTAAGCTTTTTCCATTATTAAAAATTCTCTGTTTTATTGTTTTAAACTTTTTTAATTTGCATTTTAACTCTGTTTTCTCTATTTTTATTTCTTATGTAGTTTCTGTCATTTTTAAAAATGTTCTTTTGTGTTTTCCTAACTACTTTTGCATTTCTTGAATGGTTTCTTTTAAATCTTTAAGTATGATAAATTCAAGAATAATTGGCTTTTTTTATAATGCCAATTTTCTATGTTCACTTCTAAGGAATCTCTGTGCTGAAAAGTCACCCCAGAGAGCAACGCTTTGGAACATCAGCTTTAATTTAAGATTTGAAGATAGCAGATAAATTGTATATGTGCAGTACGGGATAACTTTCACTTTCGTCATCCACCATGTCCGTCGGAAAATTCGTATGATTAAATTATTCAGATTAATTTCAATCTTTAGTTGTGTATGTAACCTTGGCTCAATCCATAGGTTCTTGCACTGAGTTTACGATTAGATGTCAGCGTATGGTTCTAGTTGTCACGCATAAAAATACTAAAAGGAGTAAGGGACGTCATCATTAGCTTGTCTTCGGACCTGGTCTACCCCTACTTGTCACAAAAGTTTCTGTTATCGAAAAATGGTGTGATCAGCTGCGTCAGTGGAAGGGGGACAGTTGTTTTGGATGCATTGCAAGGAATGCAGTTCTCGTTAATTTTTTGTTGAAGGTTTTAATAATCTTTACTGCTCTTACTCATACATTATTAGTAGAGGACTAATAAGACGCTAATCCTACAAAAAAATGCCAATTAATCTTCTTGATATTACGAGGATGTCACGTAAATGTAGAGAAGCACTGCAGTTGTGCTGTGATGTTGTTCGTAGCTATTGATCGTTACCGTTTTATGTATGTGCTATTTGTAGTCACGTTCATTATTTTCCCGGATAAGCTATACCGATCAGCGATTATACTTTAAGAAAAAACATTAGATCTACTCACAAGCAAAATATTTTCTTTCTCTATAGTTGCTAATTTACGAAAAATAGTTCGAAACAAATTTTAATAATTGCATCTAAAGGATGGTCCAAACTGAACACCAGATTTAAAATTTGTGCTCTTTTTTTGTTTTGGGGTCGATAATTCTGTTATTTTGGCAGAAATCATCTACGATCTCTTCTATACGAAAAGACAGCGAGTTGTTAATGTTAAAATGCATTGCAAATTCGGCGATACGATACGAAAACTCTGTAGAATTTATGGTTGAAGTAGTGCACTAAATGAAGGAACTGTTTTACGATTGAATATAAAATTTAATGAAGCCGAGTCGATAATGGATACAAGACTTTATGAGCCTAACTATGGGGTAATTAATTAAAGTGAAAATCCAAAAGCATCGGCGCCGTATCATGTAAATCAATTGGACATTTCCAATTTTTCCCTTCAACGAATACTCACTGTAGATCTACACTTTAATACGTACAAAATACAACTGACGCAAGAGCTTAAGTTAGCTGACCATTCCTATCGTCGATAATTTGTTAATTCGTTTGTAGAGCACCACAGTTTAGCCAAATCAAATTAATTTAACCTGCTCGGACCCGTAAAACTTTTTTGGAGAATCGTTGAATTTCTTGAGCTGCTCCAGACAGATTTTTTACTTTAAGTAGCCATGCAGGGAGGTTGTCTTTACTTCCAGTTGATATTTCTCAGACGTTGGTCACACGATAGTCCACAGCACGCGCACAGAATCAAAAGCGCGCAACTCGTTTTTTGCGCCCAGTCTTAGATCACGAGACGCGCTTTAAATTTATCTACGCTGTCATTGGAATTTGTTTTGATAAGATGTACATGCATTTGGTTGTCTTTCGATCCGTTGGCAGGTAATACAAAAGCTAAGTTTTTTTATTTAATTAGCACTAATTTGTTACAGGCTTCTCCCACGATTTCCAAGTCGGGAGTGATTTGGCATTGACTACTGCTGTCAACCTAATTTTGGCTAGAAACGTCAACGCTTCGGTAATTAACACACACAGTTCTTGATGCTTTTTCATCAGAGTGAACTTGGAAAATTTGTTCCAAAAACCATGCGAATGGTGTTAGTGGCTACAAATACCCATTAAAGGCGTAGCGGCTATGAAAACCTGGCACCAAAAAGGTGATGATCGGCCAAAATGTTGAGATCGTCGACTGGCCAGCAGTAACCGACTGATCATTGAAGATAAAGTCATCAGCGAAAACACCACAGAAGCGGCTACGACTGATAAGGCCACGAGCGGCAAAACCAATAAAAAGGTTAAAGCCCATAAAACCAAGAAAGTTATTGAAATTGTACGTACGAGCCAACGCAAAACATTGTGACTTTGGCTGACATTTCAAGAAATAGAGTCGCGGACGGAAAAGTTAGAACGACAAAGTATTTGGCCAATCGTTTGGTGATGCGACTTGTATAGCGATGTTTATCAACAACTCCGGTGGTATGCTATTTCTGGTGCTGATGCAGACGAATGCCGACGCAGTTGATGCGACAGCGGATGTTTCGACCATGACCAAAGCATACAGTTATATGATTTAGCGCGTACGTTCTGATAATACACCAAAACATATCGGCAAGAAATAAAGGCACTTCTATGGCAAAGTTTAGTTTATTGGTAGGTAACTAATGGTCGGGCTGAACGATCGAATCACACAAAAAATAAAATAGTTTGTTAGATAATGACAATGGCAAATGATCGTATCAATCAAATTTTCCACGTTCAACCTTGTGAATGTATACATACGCATCGCTGCCAATTTTGTGTAGATATCCAATATTGAGCTTTTGGTCAGCCAGACTTCGCATAGTGTGCGGTCACCAACGTCATACGATATGTGGCCAAGTCGCTCGTGCCAATCGTCTAAATTAACCGCGTCACATGTGGCCAAGAGCGCTTCTGACCTTCCGCTCACATAAAAATATAGTTCAAAAAATACCTCTGGCAACTAAACTATTATTTTTCGTCTTTAACGTATATGCACCGTCTTTGAAAATTGTGACCACTTCTTTGTCCATTTCCACACCAACCGAAAAGAATTTTTTTCCAATTTATGGACAGTACCACACATTGTTCATACCTATAGAAATTACTTAACCATTTACAGACCAGTCGATAAACACGAAGCCTTGCCTGTACACTTCTACTCTGGCTTTATTGTCCATTAATATTTTGCGAGGTGGATCAAACTCTTCAACGTGATTTAACCAAACATGATTTAACTAATTTTGCTAGTATTGAATTGGCCGTAAATAAAACGCGATGCGCTTGACCTGCCTATTGCTAAGTTGGCCTAGCTGTCGCTATTAATTTGCGCGCTCTTGAACTTCTAACGTAAATGACATTTGGGGCAAAATTTTTATTTTATGTTGTTAGCTATTTTGGCTACGGACTTACCATTACGTTGGCTTTTGTGTGTTAGTAAGGCTACGTTGTCATCATCATTATTCTCGTGAATGGTCAACTCTTCAATTTTCTCAGTAGCATTGGCAGCAGCACGTCCATCGTCTTCTTTGAGTCATCCATGCTATCGAAAAGTGATGAAAAAGTTTCTTTGTAGTCAATGCCCACTCTTTGCAATCAGATTTGTCTATAAGACGTTCTTTTATCAAGCCATACTGCCATCAGGATTTGTCTCGACGACAAAAATCGATGTGCACTTAATTGTCTCTCGTCCAACTGGTAGGTGAAACAAAATTTACGTATTTAGTTCAATTTGATTCGCGACTTAATTTCTTTAATGGTGTCATTCTCTCACAAAGGTCAACGCTTCAACAATTAACAGAACACTTTTTGATGCTCTCTTTTCGTTTTTACATGGTATTTTGCTCTAGCCCGTTCGATATAGTTTCAATAACTTTCTTGGTTTTTTTGGCCTCTGGCCTTTTTATTAGCTTGTGACTTCATCGGTGGTGACCAATTCCTGAACTTCTTCGTCTGTGACTGGATATTCGGCTGCCTTGTCTATTGCTGGTGCTCGATAATCTCTGCTAACTATTACTTTTTGGTACTAAATTTCCACAACCGATACGCTTTGGATAGATACTTATAAACTATTAACACTATTTGCACGCTTTTTAGATTTTTCACGTTTGGCATTAACACTATAATATTATATAATTATAATAATATAATATTATAATAATATGCACATACACATTGCAGCCGATTTTGCATAAAAAGCCAATATCGAGTTTTTGACTAAATTGCCTTCTAATATGTGTGGCCATTCGAATAATTTTGGTCCACTTGATAATTTGGCGATTGCCATTATCGGGCAAACCATTTCATTTGTTTGTTTATTTATTTGCTTATTTAGTCGTTTATTCTAGACACTGGCTTGTGGTACATATGGTACTATTACATCCAGGTGAATTAATTTTTGGCGTAGAAGCGCCTTCATTTTTTCGCTGATATTTTCTGAACGCACGCACTGAATTGTATACCTGTAAGCTTTAGTCACGGCCAAAGCATCCGCTATAGAGTAAGCACCAAAAGCACCATAATACTGTTGCCGTCGGTGAACACCGTCGTACAGGTCGCATCACCAAACTCTTTGTTTCTCAGGATGATGTCAAATTGAATTAATTCGTTAGGCTCTTTCGCTCGTGACTGTGGTTCTTTAATGACGGCCGCACATCACCCAAAATCAATATGTTCTTACAAATCTTTTTCGACTTCCAAACGATCGTTCTTGTGGTGTGTTCCAATTAACAAATTATTTTTGATCGTTGACGTATATCAACCGCCTTTAAAATTTGTAGCCACTTCTTTGCCCATTATTGCGGTGACTAAAAACACGTTTTAGCAAATTTGCGTACAATACCACACTTGCGGCTTTGTCCGTAATCTTCTATTTTGGCCTTATTTCCAATTCATATTGTGCGCGGTGGGTCAAACTCTTCTAAATTATTTAACCAACCTCGTCAAAGAGTTAAATGTCAGAATGTGTCCCATTCTGCTTATCATTTTTCGCACCCACTGTTTTAAACGGTTAGTTTTATTAGCATAAAGTTCCAAATGTTATTAACACGACAAATGCCTTCATCAAGTGATGTAACCAAAAGTCAACTTACTAGTGAATGAGAGAACTATAGTGTTCTTAACAATAACTACGACTCTATTGCGAATATACAGAGTGAATGTTAACTATAGGAATAAATTTTGGAAAATCATTTCCAATGAGAAAAGGAACAAAAAGTTTATATAAACATACACGGTTTGTTCGGAAAGTATCGGAAGTAATTTTTCTAACCAACCAGAAGGACTAGAGAGACATAGTTTTCGGCGGGTTGGATAGCAGGGAGTGGTCTTAGGTGAAGAATGCAACCCGGCTTAGTTGCCTCCGAGCCTCGAAAGAGTGAGGATCGCGCTTCCAGCAAACCGTGTTTTGTAGACGCGTTACGGACTCGACGTACAGCGTTAGAGCAACGTACGCGATGAAGTTTTATGTCAAACTCGGGCATCAAGACTTTGACCTTGATAGGGGAAGCCTACGGAGAGGAAGTCACGTCAAAAACGAGGATTTTTGAATAACATAAGATGTTTCATGAAGAAAGAGATGTCGTGAAAAACGAATGACGCAAAGGACGTTCGTCAACGAATCGTCGTAATAAAAATTTGGTTAAAATGAAACAATTTTTTGGACCCTAATCAGCATTCAAGTGTTTGATTGATAGTACAAGAGTTGAATTTACTAAAAACCGTAATGGATGCAATTGTGTCTGAAGATTTGCAAATGCGAAACATTTGTGCAAAGTTGGTTCCAAAGGTTTTGTCTCAAAAACAAAAGCGTGCCGCATAGTCCGGACTTGGCCACGCCCGAATTCTTTCTGTCCGCAAAACTCAAGTCCAGCCTGAAAGAAACCATTTTTAGGTCGGTGAAAAGGATCCAAACCACCGTGATCAAGGCCATAAACAGCATTACAGTTTTCGCATTCCAGGAAGCCTTCAAATTGTGGCTGGCACGCTGGAAATTCTGTGCAGATGTTAGAGAAAATTATTTTGAAGAATTTTAAAGAAATAAACGATTACCTGCAATATTTTTGTTTTTATTGAATTACTCCCGATACTTTCTAGTCAAACCCTATATATTTGAAAATATATGTATTTTATGATAGATAACAATACTGTTCTGCATGGGGTTAATCCTTTCAATGGTATGTTTATATGTTTCTTTTCACTTATACGTCTGCTTCTAAGCAAACTTATTTTGTAAAATGTTGTTTAGTCATTTACCTTGAGGCTCAGTACAGACATATACTCTAAGGTTGCCAGAAATAAATGGTATAGGTCATACAATGTAACATAATGTAATGATCTAGTATTTAGAGTTAACCATTATTTTCGGATCTATATAATATTAGTTTTCAAAAGTGACTAGTGATTTTAATGATTATAAGTACACAGGATTTCTTTTCTTTTAGGTGAAATTTTATATACACTAAATTGAGTCATATAGTTAGGCGTTAGAACAAAGAGCAGCAAACCCACATTTTGCGCATAAAATCATCTTTAGCGATGAAGCTCATTTTACGTTAAACAGTACAGTTAAACAAAAATGTTATATTTGGGGAAGTAAACTTTCGAATAATTCACCAACGACCACTTTATGCACAAAAATGTACGGTTTGGTGCGGTTTATGGTCTAGAGGAGTCCTCTGTTCATTTTTCTTTGAGGACAATCACAGCAATGCTGTTCGGGTGAATGCAGAGCGTTATAATCCAATGCTAATAGGTTTTTATGGCTCCAACTAAATGAAATTGACATTGATGATGTTTAGTTCCAACAAGATGGTGCTACAATACGAAAAAACTTCGCGTTATTGCGCACCAGATTCCCTGGACCGGTTATCTCACGGAATGGTGAATTTGCCGCCAAGGTCTTGCGAATAGACACCTTCAAACTTCTGTCTAGGGGCTTATTTGAAAAGTAAAGTTTATGCTAATAAACCAGCAAACATTCCAGCCAGATAACATCTGACCCCTCATAAGGGAGATTGAAAATGTCCTACAAATTTCAATGCTCGCATCGATGCCTACCAACGTAGCCGTGGTGGACGTTTAAACGATATAATCTTTCTATGATACTTTAATTTACAGTTTGGATTTTATATAAGAACAAAATCCTAAATTCATTTTTGAAAACCCATTATATTCATGTGATCTTTTTTAGTCAAAAATCTCCTTACAAGCATTAGTGTGACTGTGCGGTTGTGACATGTGACTGGGGTGCAGATGTATCTGGTTTATTCTTGGATCTCAGAAGTCTGTTGGGTGACCTACTCAGTCACTAAAAATAACTGAGTATTTGCATTCATTTCGAGCAGAGAGTAACAATGCGGCAGTCTAAAGCGCGGTGCTTGCCACATCACCTCGCACTAGAGATAGTGCGCGACGACCGGGCAGAGAAAGCGAACATATTGAGAGCCTTAACCTCTCATTTTGCAGGCCGTACTCCCACGCGAGGAATTTGAGCCTCGACATTATTAAACTTTTCCTGAAATGTGTATCTATAATTGATATTTATCTCGTATAATATAAAATTATCTAGAAAATAGTAGTTATAAAAAGATAACTCTATCTTCAGTATTGTTATTATATATTGCAAAAAAGATGTAAAGCTTCTAGAAAGATTAACGTTATGTTATCACTTTATGTGATAGATAACATTGCAGCTACTGCATTTGGCACCATATACAGCGGCGCTAATCTTTAGATATTGAAGCTAATCTCCGCTATCAGGGTTGCTCTTATAAATCTGACTTTTGTGTTGCAGTTCCGCACTTTACGGCCCTGCCCGCCGGAGCCTTCCTGCAGCGTCCGCTCTATTGTGCTGATCTTTCCGAGTTCTCGTGCTCGGAGCGGAACCTGCGAAATGCGATTTTTCCGCAGCATAGCCTGCACCACATTAGCCACTTCAGCTCATTATTTACCTCTGGAAGAGGAAGCTTTCGCAGTTACTTAACTGCGGGAACAATACAAAGCGCGCAGAAAGGTTCGGTGTATTGCTGGCTATTTTTCTCGCCGATGAGCGGCATCGATTTGGTCCGGTGCATTGTTTACCCTGCAACGTGCACTTACCGCCTTGCAAGCAGTGCTCGTGCATTAGGTCTTACATGTTCGTGACTACGGGCTCGTAGAGCAAATTTCGAACGTTAGAGCTGAGCAGTAGGTACTTAAATGGCAGATTGTTGTACAATACAGTTTTGTTAGAGCGAGATAAAGATTTACCAGAGCGACAATGTAAAGCTAAATATTCCTTATTGTATAACGCATTTTTTTTATTCTCACGCTCTTCATTCATGGCTCTGTCTGTTCATTCAGATGTTTAAATGTAAACATACTCTAAGGAGTTAATTTACATTAGTTTATGTTATGAGAACACAGTTACTCTCACAACATTTATCATACATTCATCTTGAAATAGAACACTTTAGCAGTAAAATTATGGGTCTATTTTAAATTATTTTTTAGAATCAGCTTCTCTTCCAATTTAGTGTGGGAACCATTTATAACAATACTCTTTAATGATAATTAACAAGTTTAAAAAGTTTTGTTTTGCTAGTGAGAAAATACTTTCCCTGTATTTCACTTAGAAAAATATTCTTAGAAGAGCCAGCTGATTGTTCTTTTGAAGTAATTTGGAAGGTATACTTAAAAGCTTTTTATCCAAATGGTTATTAAGAACATAAAATTACACTTCGAATAGTGCAAGATTCAATGGAAAACAGTAAAAGAGCGCATACAAATACATCAAATAGTAGTATTATAGAAAAAAATGCATTTTTAGCCTTACAAGATGCATTGACCTTATGATTTAAACCTCCAGATTACATACGATGTTTTTCTGAGAATTACTGAATGTTCCAAATCATAGTATATGAATTTTTTTTATTTTACTACAAAAATGTGAACCTTCAAATACCTCTATAAGCCTTGGAAAATGAGACTAAGGAAATGGGCTTCTAAAGACATAGAAATAAAACACTTCACCTACGTTTTTTCTTTTTATTGGTTCATCGTCTTTAGCTTCCATCTTTTACGGTCCTTCCAGTCCTCTTGGAGATCTATTTTTACCATTGCGTTGGTTACATGAGTTTTCCATTTGTAGCATGGACGTCCTCTTCGTCTTTTTCCTCTCGGCGACCAATTGAAAAATTGTTTCTACGACCTGTGGTCTTCTATCCTTTCTACGTACCCATACCAACGAAGGGTTCTATTTTCTAGGTTCCTGGTAATAGATGACGTTATTTCCATTTCTCTTCATAACTTTTCTGTTCTCCATCTTTCTCATCTCGTAATTTGCATGCATCTTCTGAAAAAGTCCAATTTGAAAGTTTTCATTTTGTTTTTCAAGCTTTCTATTACTGACCAGGCCTCTTCCCATACAAGGTAATGCTTTTAATTATACTATGAAATATATTTTTCTTAGTTTCTTTTCTTCCGTTCTTGTTTCATAGTATTCCATGCAATTTGATCAATTCTATTGATCCATTAGCCGAGATAATTGAGCCTAAGTATTTATAATTTTGACAGTCTCAAATGGTCTCGTCCCCAATGCGTATGTCTTGTTCTCCGCCTATATACATGTATTCTGTCTTGTTTATATTAATTTTCAGTCAATTAGTTCATTTTTTAGTGTTTCAATCATTAATGTTATATATTTTTTGTTTTCCGTAAAAATTGTTACATGCATCTCGATGTTTGTGGCTTTATTTTTTCCATTTATTGTCTGAGGGAGAATATATTATCTAACCATGATCTATTGCATCGAAAACCTCTCTGTTCTTTTGCAACTACTTTCATATTTTGTTGAATCTTGTCTTTAATTACAAATTGACAAAGACTCTTGCCGTTGAGAAGATGACGCTTAAACCTCTGTAGTTGTTGCAATTTTCTTATCGCCTTTTTAAAAATACATGATATGTACGATGTTAAATTTTTTTAAAGATCCACGTCAAAAACTCTATTATTTTTTTCTTTATATTTTAGTAATTCCGTGTTAATCTCACCTGGCTTTATTATTCTTTGACTCTTTCAGGGCTCATTTTATATCTTTTGCTTGTATTTCTTCTTTTCCCTGTTAGTATTGTTCTCGTTCTTTTTGTAACAGTCTCTCGTAATGATCAATTCATTGATCCGTCGATATTACCTTCTTGCTAGTTTTGTTTCTTGTATAGCTCTCCATGCTTCCGTAGATCTGTCCTAGCCTAAAGTATTTTCAATGTATTCGCATAAACTGATCTATGTTTTATTTTGCTTTTCTTTTACTCCTCTTTTAACTAATTTTTTCTATCTTGTGTAATTTCCTTGTGTCTCGTTAATTTTGTTATTTAGTCAATTGTGATATGCCCGCTTTTAATTTTCTAAAATGTCTTCCTAATTTTTTACTTAACTTTATGAGTTGAAAATTCCTCTTCTCTGCTGCCCTATTGCTTTACACGCTGCTGCGTGAATGAAGTTTGTTATATGGCCGTACATTTCTGTGGGCGATCCTTGCATGTGTACGTTTAATTGTTCTTCGAGACGTATTTCGTATAACAGTTTTATACTACCTGGTATAGTAACTATGTTTTATTTCTTGTAGCTGTTTATTGTTTATACAATTTATACAATTGTTTAATCTCACATTTGTATAATTGAGCAGATGCAAAAGATAAATCGGTGAATCGCTGCTAAAGAAGTCAAACGTTATACAAAACATATAATAAAGACAATAGGCAATCTTGTGCACGCCCGTCACTATGCTTACCTAGCTAGCTATAGCCCACCTTTCTGAGGTCAAGACCTTGACAGTCTACCTTTCCATTCACTGAACTTTCTTACGTCGCTGTAATTCGTAAGGATATTACAATATAAACATATCTAGACTTGAGCAAGGTTGAAACATCACCTTGCAGTAACGCTTAAACACAATATTACCACATTGTTGGTGCTTTTCTATAATAGCAGCAACATTACAAAACGAATCATGACGTATTAGCGTGTTATTTTACATTTTTTAAAAACAAAAAAGAAGAAGCTTAGTCCCAATACATTATTGTTATAGCTCTATAACATCTTTGCTCTCTGCAGCACTGAATATCACGTGCAACAACTTATTTATTTATAAAATTACTTAACACTTTTTATGTACACGACACATACAATTAATAACATAAAATTACACTGTATGTATCTGTTGCACTGGCTCAGAACGTTTTTACTGGATGGTACGTTTCTTTGACATCTCCGGGCTGCCTCATTGCGTGATATTTATGCAACTCAAAACCGCTTCCAGAACGCACGCGAAGTCTCTAGTAGCATCTGGCAATTTCCCATTGTTCGAGTCCTCATATGTGCACGGCTGCATTCCTGTAATGCATTAGGTCGGCCGCTCCACCTTGAACGCGATTTGCAACAAAAAAAGAACTTTAGTCGCATATGTCTACGTGACCACGTATTTGAAAGTTGGTTACGTTATAAAATGCTAGAGAATATTTAGTTTTTTTAAAAAGATGAATACGTGTATGCCACGACGTTTGGTCTTTTATCAATTTCTCATATATGTTCCTATCGCGTGCTTGACGTTGTCTATCCACCAGAGCTATGACCTGTCTCTGGTCCTTCTTTTTTTAGTTTTGTTTCTGATATTTATTTGGGATATTTTTGGGTGCCTCTGTTAGCAAGATGTTCAAACCATTTTAGTTTTATTTTATATCTCTTGTACTATTGGTTTTGGTTCAGTTGAAATATTATGCTGCTATTTCTAATATTAACCCTTCTAATCCTACTCAGTACTATTCGTGCGTACTTCATTTCCGCTGTTGCATTTTTTGAGCAGCGTTTGTTTACTATTACCCATGTCTCTGACCCATATATCAATACGGGAATGAAAGTAAATTTATATAAGTGCATTTTCTTAATGTTGTATGTTTTACCAATTATTGTGTTGTTAATTTTATAGTATAATTTACCTCTATTTTTTATTTTTTTTATTTATTTTTCCTTTATTGTTTATGATCATTCCAGGGTGCCCGCATTTTTCTACATATTCAAGTGGTGTTGCTTCTAGTATGATTGGCGTTCTTCTGAATTTGTCCCTTTTGTAAAAATACATTACCATGTTTTCTTCCATATTAATCTTTATCCCCTTTTTTCTCCAAATTTCTTTACCACAGGTTTATATTGTATTGTAATTGTCTTGTTGCAATTATCAAATTATCATCTGAATATATTAAGTCCTGATTACGGGGTTTATATTATAGTATCCTATACTTGTTACGGTTACTTAGATTTTAGTTTTCCTTATTCTACTATTTCAATATTAGTGGGCTTAAACTGTTTTTTTGTTTTGTATATTTGTCTTCACTGCTCTAACCACTTTATTATTTATACTTTCTATTATTTGTCTGTAGTTGTTTGAGTGCATTTGAATGTATTCTCTGGGCGCTTGATCAAAGGCCGTCTTGAAATCTAGAAAAGTCAGAAAAATTTCTTTATTGTTGTTTATCACCTATTCTGTAACTTACCTATCTGTATATATACGATCTTGTGTCTGGTATCCTGGGCATAATATCTTTTGTTCGTTCCCCAGTTTGCCTTCTATCTGTTTTCCCAATTTTTCTTTATTATTTTGAATATATTTTACGACTACTGAAAACAAGCAAATTACTCGATAGTTGTTTTCATTCTCCGTATTCTATTGAAATATTGTTTTCAGACATCTATTGATTGTTTCATGTCTTTCCTTTATTAATTCTGGAGTAATGTCGTCTTCTGAAGTTTTTTGGTTTTTAATGCCCTTAATTTCTTTATTATTTATCGTATCTTTCTCGTTCCTTCTTTTAGTCTCCTGTTTTTTTTTTATTCTGTAGCAGCGCGGTCTTTATGTTCTTCTTTGAACTTGTTGTGTGTTTTTATCAGGGCTTTATAACTCAGTCTGTTGTTGTTTCATGTTCTCTATTCTGATTTAGAATAATACGTATAGGTTTTGTCAGATTTCGTCTTACTGTTTTTATAACATTTTAGAAGACTTTTGATTATTTTTATAATTTTCTTCTATATGTTTACCGAATTCTTCTTACGTAGACCGCTTGGCCAGCTGTACTTGTTCTTTGCTTCAATTTGGTTTTGTATATAGTATAGTCTGCCCTCTTATTTATTATTTTGACCTCTTACCATTTTGTTTTTCTTTTTTCTTATTGTAGTTCATTACTTTTGTGCCGCAAGTTTCTCAGATCAGTAGATTAGAGCTTCCTAATTTTTTCCATTTTTCATTGAATTCTCGTCTTGTTTATTTATTTTTTAGTGGATTTGGTTTTCTAATAGTTACATTTTTTCTACTTATATTTTCAGTGTGGTTTCATATGGTTTGTTAATTCTGCTCCTCTTATTACTTTTACGTCTTACACTGCGCCAAATGCGCCTAATGTTTCAGATTTAAAAGTTAACTAGTAGTCCACAATGGTTAATCATAAATGTGTGGCTTCCCAGTTTACTACTCTTGTTTCCATTTAATTATTAATTATTATACCCACTCCATTTGCCTCTATGCGCTTTATCTGGGTTCTGGCGTATCTCAGTGTGTATCTCTAGTCCAGTAATTTTATATCTTTTCCCTTCTCTATTATATCTGCCTCTCTTAATATATGAAGTTTATATTTCTGCATCTTTTCGATTAATTTCACTTCTTCTCTTATTAAGAATGCGATATTCCAAAACATGTCCCTTTTCTCTCTTGTCGTCTTTCTCATATCTGTCCTTGTCCGAGGCTATTATTTTTGCTCTGAATCGATATACCCGTGCGGGCCAGTGCTGAATCGCCAGAGCCTCGTTAGCTAACAGCGTGCACGTGAGTTTAACATTTGGATTGGTTAGATCATCATGCGCCATTATATCATACTTTTCCATTTTGGGAAACAGAAAAATAAATAAATAAGGAAAATATATTAATGAAACGCACATGCTTATTTCGCAGAAATTTCTTAATTTGTTCTATATTCGATATATATACGGTGATATTTATCACTTTTGTTTTGATGGTAGAAACTTCACTCGCATCTATGCGATGTAAATGGAACCAAATGCTCAATAGCTTCGCTCGCCAGCTCAGGATATTCTTCCATCTTTTTGATTCAAAACTAATTTCAGTTCTGAGAAAAAAAGTATTACTTAATAGGTTGAACAGTTTTTGTTCGAATATCTTCTTCCATGTCAGTTATTCTTTTCTGGATAATATTTTTGGGAAAAAGTATCGTTTTTAACTTTGTATTCCATTATCTTAGTTTATTCTATATGGCTTACTGGTTTTTGCAATGCAAAATGTCTTGTCTTTTTTGTGTGGATGTTTGCTGTTTGAATGTCGAAAAAGTTTTCAAGGCTTCATTCTTTTTTTGACAAGACTTTTCGACAAATGACACGCTACGGTTTACTGTAAATAACGGTAAAATCATGTTTAAGAGTAACTAAGACAAATTTCTTTACTTGGTGATGGATGGCGCCAGTGACAATGAAACAAATTGAGCCATTGGTAACAAAAAATTTTCAGACATTTGCCTGTGCAATTTTTATTTTATTATGAGTGAATTTGAGTAAGACAAGAGGAGTTATATGAACATTGTGATTTAGGAAACAAGAGAATCACTGATCTATAGCGACGGAGAAATATTTTTATGCGTCTCTTTAATTACTCGTCGTCAACGAATTTCACAGAGATTTTGTTAATGTTGACATCCGATTATGAATAAGGATGTTGCATGTTCTTTCGGTTATCGAAAAAACTTTTGTCATGCAGATCATTTTTATCTTAAACCGACCGAAGCTAAGTGGAAGGCATGGCTGCTTATTTTTCAACCGACACAAACCGTTGCGCAGGCGCACAGCTTTAATGTACTGCATCTACACTAAACGTGCGGTTTTCTGAGCAATAGGAACATTTATCTAAAATTGATCCTTTTTTTAATGTTATGTTAAATAAGGTAATCTTTATTACATTTACTAGTGCAACATCGATAGAGTACATGAAGTGTAAGTTTTTATTATGTCGCGGAATCTATGACAAAGATGGACAATATTACGGAGATTACACTCTAAAGTAAGTTTTTAAAGAATGTTGCTTATCTGTGTATTTATTTTTGTATTTCTAAGTGCATAGTTGTTAGCGTAGGAAATTAAATTAGTGTACTTTACTTGCCCGTAAACAATAACATTTTCTATTATCACTTTACAGCTTTTGCTGTCGTTGGAGATCGGTTCGGCGCATCTGGCTTTACGTAAGTTGTTTATGAATCTGCAGACGCGAATTTGCACTACTGCGCTTTGTAAAGGACCGTGATAGTGCCACCGAGGAAGGGCTCTACAGAGTTGGAATGTTTTACAAAAGGTAGGTCCTGTAATGTTGATTTATATATTTTTAGTTTTCATGGCTTAAAATGTAAGATCAAGTTTTAATAGTGCAAGGGTGTGGCCTGTTTGTTCAGAGTTGGGACCAAGGTTGTTTTTCTGAAAATTGAATATTAACCATATTTCGAATTCTCCAAATAGCTGTTTTTAATCGAAACTTCAATTATTCAAAAGTTTATTGTATGTTATATTTGAATCATCGAATATAACTTGTGTCCCATCTATTTAAGAACTTGCGGTACTACTCTAATTTGTTTTAATTAAAAATTTTAATACACGGCCTGCTTACTCACATTTTTTTATTTACCCAAAGTAACCATACAATCTATACGTGGTATGAATAAGTGATTATACAAATAACAACAACCTTCTAATACGCAGAGAGCTTTCCAATGAAGAAATTCTTTAAAAAATTACAAACTAGAAGTTATTGATACAAAAAACAACTTAAATTCAAAGTTAAGATTTTGCAGAACATTGGTGTGCGCTTGAAGTTTATTAAGATGAGTTATATATATTTCTTAAATTATTGTGAATGAGTACATGCGGCACATACCATAGTGGATCTGTTATAACAGGGAGCACTTTGCTTTGAAATCTTTTAGATTTCAAAGTTGAGGTTATTGGCTGTTTTCCAGAGCTCAATCCAGTACGCCCAGATTGGTTTTAACATGGTTTTAACATGGTTTTATAACGAAGCAGTTTACATTTTAATGTAATTCGAGGCTGTCTTCTCAACATCCAATACATTGTGCTAAATTGATTTTGAATTGTTTAGTGAATACGTGCTTCTTACACGTCAGGTGAAGACCAAGTTTACATCTGTTTAAAGTATTTGCTGACTTCTCATAGTAAATGAGGCAAACCGATTTGTCTACATTCATTTTAATTTTCCATTTTTGTACCCAAGTTTCAATATCGGTTAAATGCTCTTACAAATTCTCTGTAGCAGTAACAGGACTAGTGCAATGATAAGATAGCAGCATTGTTCGCAAAAATGGCTGTGTGGATTGTTTCAGACACTGATAACTCTTTGATACCATTACCAATCTGATAAACTGTTCCCCAAGAATATAAACGCATACCGATATTTTATATAGTACTGCCTATCGGTTTAGAAGAACATTAGTATTTTATAAAATTGGTATGAGAACATGCGTTTCATTTTGTAACATAGTCCTTTATGCCAAGCTTTTTCTAAACATGCCGTATATCAAGGAACACTGCTGAGCAATATCATTTGATCTTCAAATCTTGGGTTATCTGGTTAATAATTCGGTGGTTCTGCGCATTTTACGAAAACCAAACCTATGACTAGGAATTAAGGTTTTTTTTCTTCTATAATAGATTTTAGGCGTTTCAGCATGTTCTCAAATGATTTGAATAAAAAAGGTAATAGACTTATAGGTCTACACGATTCGAGTTGCAGTGGATTTTTCCAAGTTTAGGTAGCATTATGATCTGAGTTACTTCTCCCTTAAAGCTGCATCGAAGATACTATGGCTTTTATACAAATTTTAAAGGCTTATCTTAAAACTTTCTCTGTAATAAGATTAAATTGTGGGTCTTTTTTTTCATAAATAATTGACTTGACTTCAGTAATTGTAATAGGTTTAAGTAATGGGCATATTTGAAATGGTACACCAAGCAGTTATTGAATGTCATTTTATCGTAAGGGATAGATTGAATATTATACAGTTGGAATATCTTGATAGATGCTCGACAAACGTTGTGGATACCTGCGCATTACATCTAAGCCAGTTACCGTCTGCAACTTATACAGGTGCTGTTGCAGTCTGCGTTCTTTTGAATGTTTTAGTCGTCTTTCTGAGTTAATAATCCGTAGGCCATGAAGGGTCCAGTATTCTGAATAAATTCAGTTTTAGGCTTTTGAGGAAAATAAGTTGTTTTTTTAGTAATTTTATTTAGTCTTTATTTTTTATCAGGAAAATACGTTAGTTGCCACCATGCTCTGGCTTTTTTTGAAGACTAAATGTTTAACCTTTATTGGGCCCACTTCTGTAATGTTTTTCATTTGTTAGCTGTTGATTGCCAAATTACGAATTGAACCATTTTGGTTAATATTTTAATTGCTATTTCAATATTTGTTTGAATTTTCATAGGAATGTTTAGACTAATGTGTCATCTAAGATCTACGGAAGAGATCGTAATCGGTTTTCCTGCTATAAATAGATGGATCTTTGGACTTCTCGAGTATCCGAACGCACATAGTTATTCTAACTGGTACACGGCCGGAACTGAGCTCGAAGCATGATTTTAGTAAGAACTTTTTTTGTCCTATATAAAGCGTTTGGCTAATTAATCGGTCCATCTGTAGAAAGATAACTGAAGTTGTTGGCTTGCATAATGAATATCAACTGTCTTCAGCAAGTTCAGCATGAACATTTCTGTCGGAATGTTTGGTGTTTGCAATTATATGTTTTCATGTGAGTTCTACTTATGAAATATAAGATAAGCATTATTATTAATATTTAAGAATAGTTGAATTTCATAGATATTTTGATACAAATCATGGGTCTTCTATCTGTCAGTTTTTAAAGGTCGAGCCATAATATTGATTGTACAACTAGCATTGTTAAGAGCTTAAGTCTCTATTTGATCCATGTTTCTTTTTAATTCGATTAACTTACTAGATGGTTACACTGGTACCAGTGGAATAACGGATCGTCGATTGCGTGTTACGTTAAAGTACTTGGACTTTAGTTGTACTTGACTGGAATAGACTATCAGGAATTTGTTATAATTCTTTGTATAGTACGCAGGTTTGGCAATTAGCTGGGCGGCTTCGTTGCAATTCACACAAAGAACTTCGTTGTCTCTAATTTTCCTGGAACATTTTTTAGTTGTACGGTTGGCTGCAAAAAAATTGTATATTAGTATCTCTGGTACCTTATACATTGAGGAATCTCTCTTTTGAGGTGTAAAACTTCTCACTGAACGCATGTCTTCAGAAGTAACTTAACATCATAAGTATCCTTCGTGTTTTCTTTTGATTTTAGATCTATAAAGAATAAGGGAAGTTTTGTTTTGGTTTTGCGTTGTTTTACATTTAAATTGTTTATGGCCTCGGCAATTTTTCTTTATAAATTGTGGTGAGTTGCATATTTTTAAAACTACCCAAAAGGATTTTCTTTGTTTGGATCTGCTCACCTATAATAGTGGTATAAATTATATTTGGTGTGGCGGCCTTTTCGCCCTTGAACCGCTTTATATCGCGGCGGCATGCGGACCTTTGATATCAGCTACGTTTTGCCGTCGCACACAAACGGCATGGGCTTTTGCTCAGCCGAAACATTCACGCCCCGCAGCTCGGCCAGTACGGTCGTGTCTTCACCCGCAAGAAACATTTCGCATCCCCGCAAATTCACGCCCCGCAGCGCGGCCAATACGGTCGTGTCTTAACCCGCATACATTCACGCATATTCAACACCCCGCAAATATTCACGCATCGCAGCTCGGCCAATTTGGTCGTGTCTCAACATCCCGCAGATACCAGATCCGCAACGCAGAGGTGGCCACCTTGGAATCGCCGACGAAGCCGAAGCCGATTCAGGTGAGCGATTTGGCAATTCATTGGTTGATATCGGTAGCCGCCCCCATCCGCTAACGCGACGGCCGTTTAAGGGACGATTTTGGCCTTATCGGCTGACCTTCCACTACGGGCCGTACTACATTTCCACACCGCACCACAAGAGCGGCTATTTACACGCCTGCCTCTCCATTTTTAGGTCCTTACGAGCCGGATCGGTATCGTATCCCACACCGCACCACGAGAGCGGCTATTTACACGCCTGCCTCTCCAATATTCTACCAGAGCTGTTCTTTAATTTGATCAATGCTTAATAACTTTATTGTACACTTGTCCTTTCTAGCTCTTCAAATG
Organism: Sinelater perroti; assembly: GCA_036346155.1. Taxonomy (NCBI): domain Eukaryota; kingdom Metazoa; phylum Arthropoda; class Insecta; order Coleoptera; family Elateridae; genus Sinelater; species Sinelater perroti. The sequence goes on along the minus strand of JARFIY010000238.1, from coordinate 10,027,545 downwards.
CTCTCTAAATGAATTTGTATTCTTTATTTTTACCACACACAGTGCAAAATAATTACCCGGACAAACGTATTCGTGCACGTTTCAGCACCTAAACATTATCGATCGGTAATTATTAATAAGGCGTTCTTGTCGTCTTTTTCTCGACATTTTACGTTGTTTTCATATCTTTATCGTTTTTCTGAGGTAATGGCACCGCCTAGTAAATGAAGATCCGCAATTCTTGAGATGTTCAAGTAAGGCGCTCGCCCTGCAAACATCGAGAAGCTCTTCGGTACCCCGCGATCAGCCATCTGTGACACCATCAAACGATACAAGAAACTGAAAACGGACAAGGAGATGCCTGCTCGAGGCCGACGAGTCACCGTTTCCACGCCGGCCGTTCGTCAAAGCCATCCGAGAGAGAATCAATCAACAATCTATGGGCTACCTCGCCCATGACTTTGATACGAGCGATTTTACCATTCGATGCATTGTCATGCATGGGACTTTAACCTTACCGTACGATCAAGGGCTGACTGTCAAGTAGAAAGCGACTAGGAAGAAATTGACCAAGGATTTGCTGACCCAGTTTCATCCGGCACGCTGGCACGACATCGCCTGGACAGACGAAAAGATTGTCACTATTCAGGCAGTGACGAACAGAATATTTACCTGATTTTGTAAGGATGCCAATGCCAAAGGAAGAACTATTGAACGCTAATCTTATCCTGCACACGTCATGATTTTGAGAGGCTTCACGGCTGATAGAAAACCACTTCTCTTTTTCATCGATCGGGGCGTCAAGATCAATGCAAAGTGTACAAAAAGGACATCCTGGAGCCCATCTGCCTCGACGAGGCCTCTAAACATTTTGGATTTTGCTACTGGATCTGACATCGGGATAAGGCTTTCGGACACTGTACCAAAACCACGTAGGACTGGATGCGTATCCATACCTCCGACTTTATCGCTGCCAAGGAGTGGCCTCCTTGCTCTTCCGACTGCAATTCAATGGACTTCTCTGTCTGGGCAGAGTTGGGGAAGAAGGCCTGCGCTATTCCCCACTCATCGGTGAAATATCTGAAGCAATTTTTTCTTAAAATCTGAGACAAACTCTCCATCGAGTACTTGCGTGCCACTATCGAAGCCGCTCCCAAGAGACTTCGCATTTTTATCCGTGCTTATGTTATAGTTTGGTTGGTATTGCTTTTGAAATAAGGGAATACCGGTGTAAAACCTTTGTTCGGGTAATTATCTCACTTCCTGTAAATATGGGGGGGGGGAGCTTTTGTTCATTGTTCTCGTCATATCCGTTGCTAGTGCCTAACCAGTAGTTTTGGTTTTCAGATTTGATTTGTGTTCCAGTGACCCTACTTTATTTTTTGCTCTGTGTGGCTGCTATACGCAAAAACGTGTTGATGGCACATGCGATGCTTGGTTATAAAATTAACCTTGATATTACTGCAGTAACATATAGTATGAATAATATGTTGTGTTAAATTGTGGATAGCTGGCAGATGTGGCATCGTTAAAGTATCTGGAAATACAGATACTTTAGCCATTATGAAAATTTAAGTTTGCCAGAGTAGCTGGACAAAAATAATCTTGAACCATTTGAGTTGCTGGTCATAGCGCACTTAGACACGTATTTTTACCGTTTAATAGTCAAACGAGCATTCAGTTCCTAATATTAACATTAAAAATGTAGTAGTGACCTCCATAACAGGTAAAATTTTGGTCATTTCTGGTATTGGTATCGAAGCGCGACACACCTCCGCTTATTTCGAAATCACAATTTGTCTCGCATTAATATATCTCTTATGCATTTTCGATATAATTATCGGTTTATTATTTATCTCGCCAAAAACAGTGCCCGAAAATCTTATGATATTAATTGGAAAGATGCGAAAGTTACTCTTAAGTTAAAATTGTATTTGGCATAAGTCACATATGTGTTGGCGCAATTATAAGTGTTAATGTTTTGCGCCTTTATTACAATTGGGCAATGAGCGTGCATCGTTCAAAGAAAAATTTTAAATTACAATTAGGAAAATTTTGGATTGCTTATATACATATGTTTATTGTTTATTGTTTTTATGAAATGAGCGTATTAATAATAAGGAATACTTTGACAATAAAACTTAAAATAATGTAACATATTAATTATACCCCTAAAAGCAACTTTTGGTGTATGAAAAGGAAAAATAAAGGAAGTAATTTGGTTGTGAAAAAAGAATGAACTTTTAGAATCCTACCATTGTTAAAAATTTAAAATGCTTTGTACAAACACCATCAGACATAATAACTTCCATAACTTTTTAAATAATTCTGATAGTGATTTGTGTTAATATTTGCATAATAAAATGCCGCTACAGTTTGTGCCTAGAAGAAACAGTGATTATGGTCGTCTTCTTTCTTTCTTAATCAGTCCTTGTCGTCCATCCTTGAACATAAGCTTTTCCCATTGCCACCCACCGTTCTCTAGTCTGCGCCAGGTCTATCCATTTTAGGTCTGTAATTTTCTTGATGACATCAATCCATCTCATGTTTGGTCATCCCCTATTTCTCTTTCCTTCCTAAGGCTTTCATTGTACGATTTTTTGTCCACTTTTTTTCGCCCATTCTAGCGATACGTCCGATCCATTTCCACTTATGTCTTACCATCTTAATTATTATATCTTCTACGCCTGTTCTCTGCCTTATCCATGTGCTCCTTTTTTTTCGCGCAGCGATATACTCACCATTACCCGCTCCATTTTGAGCCACTTAATTTTGTTTACTACTGCTCTTGTGAATGGTCACGTCTCTGTGCCTTACTGGTATAATGCAGTGGTTATAGACTTGGGCTTTTTGGTAGTTTTTGAACTTTCCGCTAAACACGTAGCTCAACTTTCTGAACGCACTCTATCTTGTTTTATTCTTCTGCTTAGTTCTGCCCTCTTGTTTTAGCTTTTCTTTGGTTATTGTTTGTCGATATAGTCTTCTACCTGCTCTATATTTTCGTTATCTATTGTTATCCCTTCTTTGTTTTCTTCGATTATACTTGATATGTATTTTATTATTTTTTATTCATTCTTAATCCTGTTCTTTTCGACTCTTTCTTTAATTTTTTCAACATCTCTCGCAGCTCTTTAATTTTTTCTGTGATTAGCATCACGTCGTCGGAAAATCTCAGATTATTTAGTGTTTCTTCGTTTACCGTTATTCCTCTGTTTTCCCGCTTTAGCCTCTTAAACACATTCTCCAATGCAGCTGTGAACAGTTTCGGAGACGTTATCTCCCTGTCTTATTCCTTTTTCTATTTTTACTTGCTTTGCCTGTTTTTGTAATTTAACGGTAAATTTTGTATTCTTGCATCTGTCCTGGATTAAGAAGGAGTATCTGGAGTTTCTTCTTTCGTTTTGAAGAATGTCTGTTATAGCCCAGTGTTCTACACTATCGAACAGCAAACGCTAGGTATATAGGTAGGTTATGTTCTGTGCTTTTCTCCATTAAGACTTTCAACGTTAGCAAGTGGTCTAACGTTCCATAGTTTTTACGAAATCCAGCTTGTTCAGATGGCTGATAAAAGTCAAACTTCTTAATTAATCTCTTTGTTATTGCTTTCGACAGTAGTTTATACATTTGTGAAAATAAGCTTAATGGTCTGTAACTTGTTAATTTTGTTGTGTCTTTTTTTTTGTGGATATAAGGACCATCACTGTATTTCTCTATCCTTTGGATATATTTCCCTCTTCTATGCATTTGTTGAATAATATGCAAATGTGTTTTCAAAGCATTTTCCTCCTTCTTTTATCAGTTTTATAATTACTCCGTTTTCTCTTGGAGCACGACGGTTCTTCATTTCTTCGAGTGCATTGTTGTTTGTTGATGTAATGTATTCTTATATCTTTATTGGTTTCTTTAATAACATATATAATAGCAGCCAAAAATAATTTTACATTCTGTTTTTCAGCATAACTTCTTTAAAACCAAATATTTCTTTTTAGAAATTTACGCAAAGGGTTTTCTTGATATGCGGATTTCGTTGTTGAACTTCATAAGTCTTGATTTTTAGTGTGGTGTGGTACGAGGGTACTGTACATTTGTCATCTTGAAAGTGATTTTTTCTAAAAAGAAAAAATGGATTTTTTATGGTGTTTTTTATTTCTTTGTAATTTTTTTGCCGCTTGAAACCGTCTACAACAACTGCTAAGCTCGCCTTTATGCTGCAGGACTCAATGGACGTCGCCCCGCAAATAAACACTCATTTCCGTTAAGAATCGTCACGCACGCGTCGCCTTCGCGAAGAAACATCTTCAATGGACATATGCAGAGTGGAAAAGATCTTGTTCGACAATGAATCAGCATTCTATCTTTTCAGATCGGATAGGATATTGTATGTAAACGTCCGAGGTCAGAGATTCAGTCCCCGTTATCAACTGTCCATCGTCAAGCAAGGCGTTGATGGTGTGGAGTTGCTTCTCGCTCGATGGCGTCGGTCCCCTTGTGAAGATTTGTGGAATAATGGAGCGATTTTTATACAGGGACATACTATAGGACCACATGCTTCCATATACAAGAAGAAAGATAGGTTATGGATGAATCTACCAGCAAGACAACAATCCAAAGCATTTTTCTGTTTTTGTCTCCGACTGGTTGCGCCAATGAAGAGTGAATTTTTTGAGTGACCATCGCAGTCACCTCTGAAAAGAGCTGGGATGCAAATTCTTTGGATTGAAAGCTGCAAATATGGAGCAGACGGTTGCCCAGTTGGAGAATAAGTGGAAGGAAATCGTCCCTACGTGCATCAAGAAACTCATCCAGTTCATGCTATTTAAATATGTTGCTGTCATTAAGTCTGAGGACTTTCCAACAAAATATTAAGTCAGTTTTGTTGATTCTAATAAAAATTTGTTCAATATTGTTATGTTAGAGCTGTGAAATTGTTATTGCAACATAATATGTTATTTATCTCGTTTTGCTTGTTTGATAATTTTTACTGACAAATTTATATTTACCAAAATATATTATAATTTGTGTTCTAATGTTCGATGGTATTATCGAAAATATTTGGTGAATGTTTCGTACAAAATGATAATGTCTGGCAATAGTTATTTTCAAAAAACAGAATTATAGCTACTACTGTAAGTTTTGGAGGAAAAATTAAAATTCTTAAATAAATCAAAATTATATTAACACAAAAGCAAGACGTAATAATTTTAACAATTAAAAAATAGTGCGATAATTGTTTTTCTAAACTTATCCTATTTGTTGCTGAACAAAAATAATATCTGCATCCAGAATACTCCAGAATATTTTTCCATAGTTGTTATCCTTTTCAAGCTTTTTAACCTTCAATAAGCTGCGCCTAAGTATTTGGAAAATAATCTCCTTTAGGTGCAAAATTAATGTTATTTTTCCTAAAGAACTCTTTTTGGAATAATGACAAACTAAAAAGAATATTATTTCATCATTGTGATGATGTGTTAACAAATCCAATCATTTTTTAAATACATTTGCGATAAGGTTTACCCCTACATCTTTCTACCTTGGAATTCCTTAATTTCTTTGTCGGCAAACCGCTTTTAGCTTAGATTAATTTTTGATGGCAGAAGTATTCATTCCTAAATTGAATAACTGTTTGAAATACTGTTTCTAATTCATAAGAAAAATTTCTTCCTAATAAAATATCTTAAGTCTTGATACTGTGCGCTGTATATTTAGGGAAATTTTTTCTTCTTCAGCATTTTAAATGATTTTTAGTCAGAATCCCGTGAGCAGTCCTAAATGAAGTTTCATATCGGACAGCTGATTTTCACGGCGCCGTTTGCGCTCTGTTCTCAGCATAATGGAGAATTTTTTTATCTTGTTTGGAGTCAAAGATTTGGATCTGCCACCCTTTGGCAAATTTATGCATTTTATAACATTTATTTGGTGAATAGTCGACAGTCCAACATTTTGACCTCTAAAAACTTCAACAATTTTTTGACCCAACGTTTCTCAAACTAAATTATAAATAGGTGCATTTATTAACAACTTATAAGTTTCTCTTTACATTTATTTTTATATGTTATTGGTTAAACTATTTTGCAAATTTTGGTTAGAGTATTCTGTACATTTCCAGATAAGTCTACATCAATACAGGTCTCCACTTATTTTCGTGTATTTGGTCTTTTAAAGTAATTATTATTTTTCTGTATACGCTACTGCTCTTGGAAGTATGGACACTAAATAAAAAGAGTAAAACGATGTATTATATAATGTATTACAAAAATAATCATAAACATTGAAGAAATTTACTTGTTTTATAAAAAAAAAACGCCCTTTGGATTTAATACAGCTTGTACGATTCTAAGCATTATTTAAATTAATTCCTCAGACAACTTGAAAAAGACTCTAAAGATGATATCTGGTAGTGGAACTCTCCTTTCTTACTGTTCTGTCCAGCTCATCCCATAGTAACTCCATGGGATTGAAATCTGGACTTATTTAGAGCGTTTTTTGTTCTTTTTGGTTTGCTAGATAGTGCTTACAAAACTTTGAAGTATGTTTCGGATTGCGGTCTTGCATCATCACGAATTCCTTCTCGATTAATCTAAACCCAGCTAGTATGGCGTTTTTCGTTAATTTGTATTTGTACTGTTCTTTCCTCATAATGCCATCGATTTTTATGAAGTCCTCCACGCCGGCGAAAGAGAAGCACCCCAAACAAAAACAGCCATCCCCGTTCTTGACAGTCCGAACAATACAGTCCTGGATCATCTTTTCAGTCTTATTCTTAGACTGACGCACAAAGATTCTCTGTTTGTGACTGAAAATTTGAAATTTGAATTTGTTGGTCCATAATACGTTTTGTCGCTCTTCAATTGCTCAGGAACGATGTTTTTTGGCCCACGCAACGTTTAGCCTTATCACCGCGCCATAACACAGTTTTTGGTCGCAATGCGACCATGAAGATTACCCTTCTGAAAACGCTGCTTATTTGTGCTGACTAATATTGTTTTATCACGTCCTCTTTTAAACTTCGCAGCAATGTCTGGCACAGTTAAACTTCTGTTTCGCTTACTTATCAATTTGACAAACTGATCCTCTGTATCGGATGTTATTCATGATGGTCCAGGTCGTTGGCGGTACCTAATATTTCCTGTCTCTCTGTAGTGTTGTAATGTAAGATTCACCGTCCAAGCACAAGCTCTTAATGTTTTCGCGATGTTATGCATTGATAGTTTTTCTCAATGTAAAGTGAAAATAGCTAAACTAGTTTATATGAAGAGAGGCTTACGACGAGCTTTAGAATCCAAAAATTTAAAACGAGACGTGAAAAACACGCAAGTAACGACACAAGGTCTGATGAAACTGGCGAGCTCAGAAGTCGGAGCTCCGGACGGCACGCAGTCTTTTTTTTTAAATAGAAATAAACATCTAAAACAAGAGATAGGTGCAGAAAGGATGTAAAATTCAAGGATGTCAAAGAATTATGCTTATAGAAAAAATGTACAAATTATTTTCATTCAAAACAATATTATCTAAGGAGATGGTAAAGAGTTAAACAACAAAAAAGTATTGCGAAAATTATAGTTATTTACCACATAACTGAATTTTAGTTACGTGTCTGTACTTCCAAGAGTGGTAGTGTAATTTAACATTTTTCGACTGTTTCATCATTTTCCAACTTTTTAAAAACTCCTGTAGTATCTGCTTAGTCTACCATTTCATACTTTTTAATCACTCAAAATAAATAATAGTAAACAAAACAAACGCAACTAGCTTTACGCCTTTAAAAAATGAGAAAATAATAACAAATGAAGAAAGAGACCAAACAGAACAAATGAATTCAATTTGAGTACTTTTAGATTGTCATTTGTTACGTCACTTGTGAGCTTTTTCATGTACCATAATTCTGTTCGTCTGTCAAATTGACTAAAAACCTTGCGGGAGTACTTAGTTCCTATTTCCTTTTTATCTAAATAAGGTACTTTAATTGAAAATTATTGTTATTAAGGTTTGATTACTCTTAAATTAAGTGTCAAAACTGAAGAGACCTACTAGAGTGAAGTGTACGTATATAGCAGTTGGTCTTGATAAGGTTTTAAGATTGCAAAGAGCGATTGAGTAAGACCGGAATTGTCACCATTTCTCGGTAATTCTGCGCTATGCTCTCACAGAACGTTGCTGAACGAAGCGTACAAGTTTATGTAACATCCAACAGAAATACCTTGAACAGACGGCACATATACAAAGCAGCCATTTGCTTTTCCCCAGCCTTGTCTATGTAATTGTAAGCAAACTCGAATTGAATTGAATGGCACATAAGTCCCTATTTGTACGTACAAGGTCCAGTTCTCCGAGCGGATGGTTTGCATGCAGTTTTCTGCGCTTCTTGGATTCTTGACGAGCGCTGGCACGGCGGCCCCTCGTCCGAATATCATCGCAATCGGCTGGAAGCCGCCGTAATGGGAGCCTTTGTCTGTCACCAATTACTTTAATTCGCTGCAATAGCAAATACAGGACATTGCGCGAATAGAGACAGGTCGGCCATTGTTTCAGGCTTAGATGGTGATTCATTCCCATTCGAACGGCTTCGCGTTGCAACACAACAATGTGCAAGTGTTCCATTCCACGGAGATAGGTTGTGAGTGAAAGAAAAATAATTGCATTAAGTTGCAGAAGAGGAAGGCGTCGGATGATTAAAGGATTCCACTGCGAGCAGACAATTGTATGCAAGAGCGGATATGTTCTTTACAAACCACTGCTTGGTATTTGCATTCATAAGGGAAATGCATAAGCACAATGCTTGCAAAAGCCGTTTGCTATCCTCGAAGATGCCCAATTATCGGCTGCTTTTACCGGCGCTGAATTAGCGCTGCACGCGCGCCGATCGCTTCCTCTCGCTGGTCTTTTTGCGTAATTTCCCATTTCCTCCGGGTCGCTGAACTTGTTTTACTTTTAATGCGCGAAATTGCACCGCTTTCTTTGCATTACGGCTTGGCGCTGTATTTATGATAAAAAATATGGGAAGGATATGGGAGAGGCTCGAGTGGTGTGATATAGAGCGCCGGGGTGATATATGTGCGAATCGCTATACTGAATGCCGAATGCCTACTTGCTCCTCCTTATTATATTATGCTCTGTCTATAGGTCGCCCCCGCGCCCCGGAATTTACATTTTTGCTTGCTAAAACGGCCACGTCCCGCGGATTGCCTGAAATGTCGCGCGTTTTAGCGGCCGCTTATTGTTAAGGAGCGCCGATGGAACACAAAGCTGCCGCGAATTTCCCTAATTAAAAGCGCGGCCAGCGCCGGAATTTTAATTCCGACTCGAAGAAACACTGACCGTTATTGAAATTTTTGCGCGAAATACACACTTTATGGCCGTGCATGCTTATGCTTAATGGCGGAGTGGAAATGGCCGCTCTGGTGCGTGCGCTTAAATGAGTTTATAATGAGATTCTGAACAAGCACTTCATATACATAAAATTTATGGTTATTGCGTAAAGGACTTTTTGAAATTATTAAAAAACTCCCGGTTTTCGATCCGTAAATGCCAGCTGTAAATCACGGCCATTGTTAAAGCGCCCCAAAAGAAATTAAAGGCGGCCCATTCTTCCCATACCTTCGCAAACGCTACCGGTTAAAATGGCAAATTGCATATATTTTTAGAACGCAACGGCCTACGGATCTAAAATATGTCTACACTCTGCAAAAAAGCTATGCCGCTGGATGTTTCCCCCAGTATTACTTTAGTGCTTACTATAGCCATGGAGAGTCGCATTTGCTTACATAGTGCGTTTTTATGAGTTTATGTTTAGAGTGACGGAAATACACCACATATTTTAACAAAGTTATAACGATAAATGCCAGCAGTAGCACCTAAACTACGATGTTATCTTCTCTGGAGCAACATTAGTCTTAATACAAAATGCAAAATGGTAAACGAAAAGAAGCTATGTCTTCCTAAGTAGCATAAAATGTCCAAACTTTATTGCAACGTTGCCTTGAAAAACAATTTAGAAGTCGAGCAGCTTGTGAAATTATTATCTAGACTACCAAGATGCCAAACTAAAAATGAACATTAAAAATTAGTATTTGGCCAAAACTTGTGATTTAAAACATAGGAGAGTAAAATGTTTATCCTTAACAAGAATAGTGTTTATGCAGTAATTGAAAAGCTGAGCACAGACGTCATTAGTAAACTACAAAAATAAAGAGGAATATAGCAATGTCACTAGCAATGTGGAGGCCAGTCAATTACATAAAAATTGTATTGCTTACATCACTAAGATAAACCTAAAACTGCAGCATCCTTGAAACCTGAAAATCAGCAGGTTGGGCATTACAACCTTCTAAAATAGCGAACTGGAAGTCTTCAAACGGTTGCTATGTAGAATCTATTCAAATAATTTAAAAAACATTCCTATCCAAGTTTATTATATATACGAGGTGTGGCAGAAAAGTAATTTTTTATTTACCAAAATTTTTATTTCTTTCAAACATCAATGTTATCCCCTTCAAAGTAGTTCCCTTGTGCAGCTAGACACCGATCGAGACGTTGTTCCCACTATTGCTAGCAGCGTTGGAAATCTTCAACCGGTATGGTCTTTCAAACATTCTGTTAACTTTGGTTAAAGTCCCAAAATGACAAAGGATCTTCCTTTAACGATTCTGTCAAGAACGATCAAGATACTTGTTTTCGAATGTCCATGCTAATTGGTGAGGTTTTTGGACATTTTGGCAACCGGTAGGTCTTCGCATGTCAAATGTTCAGTCAAAATTGATTGAACGGTAAATCTGTTCAAATTTCAATTGTTCACTCAAACATTCTTTTTTAAACGACGGTCTGATCTCACAAGAGTGTTGACACGATCGATGTTTTTCGATGTTTTTCAATTGAGGTTTCTTGACACGGTGTTCATCTTGCAACGCCTTTCCTGCTTCAAAATGATTTCCAGTCAAAATTGAACGGATAAAGAATGTTCATAGCTTTTAATTTTTAAACGTCAACTAATTCTTCCATTTTAACGACGTCATCTTCACAAGAGTTTACGACGATAACGAAGTTGAAACTCGTACGGTTTTAACGTTGAAGGCAGCGTACCTTGCAGATCGTAGTGTTCCATCTTCAATTTTTTCTGCACCTTCCGTATATATTTGTGCAAAAATTGATTTCTAAAGATTTCCACCAGGCCTGATATTCAATTTTTTAAACGAACTAATTTTTCAAGCTTAAACAAAAATATAATGGCACAACGTTGCTCCAAATTCCGCTGTTCCATTTCTGACGCACATCAAAATACCGTTACCGATATGGATGATTCCGGACTTTTATTTCTACATCCTTCCAATGTTACAGAGCACTGACGTACTACCTGTAAAAAAATTTGAAAGTCTCAAATATAGTTTCTCTGTAAAGATTAAAAAATACCTCTGTCTCTGTTTACCTATTCTTAGTAAGAATGACGTTGTTTTACTGCACTCGATAAAAATAAGTCCAGACTTTTATCCTTCAACTCAAAAAAAAAAAAAATTAAGAAGACAAAGAAAATTGATCAACAATTTGGGAGAATGATATATCTCAAGTACATTCGTCTATATTGTTACCAAAATATCTGAGCTCAGACAATATGATTAAACATTGAATCATGAGAAATGCTATTAAACAGCACAAGAGAACAAATTAAATTCTTAATGCGGTTTTTCTATAAACACTATTTGAAGACCTGAGAACTATGCTGTAATTTTTAAACTTATCCCACAATATTGTCTTCGTTACCATCAAAAAAGTTAATTTTAACGCTCATATATGAACTACTAAAAGGTCAGATGGCTTATTGATGGATTATTTGACATAAAATGAAAATAAAAAATTGGCAAAATGTAACAAATCGGTTCTTAAAAACCTTAGAAACCAAAGCACTAAGGTCTAAATTCACTAGAACGGCATCAGTCGTTTATAAAAATTGGTAGATGATGCTACATAAAGATGAACCTGAACAATAAAACTAGTACTCGCCTAAAAATAAAAAATACCAATGATGTATCTGTCCCTATAAGTAGTTTAAACATTTTAAAAACGTCAAGACTATAAAAGAAGATGCGAGCGTTCCAACAGTTCTTTAACGTTACCGTTATTCGCAAAAAAATCATGAGCAAAGAAGTTTATTTTAGCTTTTTTTACGGTCCTTTTCCAAACAAACCTCTTGGAATTCATTTACTTTTAAATGTATAACTGAAATTGTGTAAGTTGTAAGTAAGGATGCCAGAGGAGATCTCTCCCATAGGATACCTTCCACTACCGTTTCTTTAGTTGCTACCGTAATCTTAGAACAAGAGCTACCATCGTCCTTTGCATATCAAATTATCATCAAGTTTCTCACAATAAATGACGTAAAACCTTTCAAAATTTTAAGTAGACTTAAGACACAGTTCCGGGGCCACATCCTTAAAAAGACTCAAATGTATGCGTAACATAAACAATATTTGGGAAAACGAGAAGCAGTTATAATGAAGATTACCGCCATTTCCGAGGACCAGCGTTGGTGGGGGAATATTTGCATTTTTGCCACCTTCCTGAGATTAACTACCGGCTAACGGTCGTAAAAGTTGCTTATGAAATCGGAATAAGCCACAGCAATGCCCAGGTAATTATTACTAAGAGCGTAGATTTCGAAAAGTGCTGGGTTTTGCGTCTTCCCGGGGAAGATCGGAAATGGCAGTATTTCGAAGAATGAAATCGATTGCTGACATGCTACCAGACTGAAAAACAGCCTCTTTGCATCGGATCATTACGTGGAATGAAATTTGGATACCTCTGGTCCAATTGGGCAAAAAATTAAGAATTTATTCTAAACTACACTAGCACATCATATAGTTTTACATGTGGACTTATAGCCCTTTGATTATAATTTATTTAGACCACTAATAGAAGCAATTGGAGAACAAAGATATGAAAATAACAATGTTGCTGTCAAACACAATCAAGAGATTATGTAAGGAATTAACTTTGTATATTTGTAGTTTTATGAAGCTTTAGTAAATTATGAAAATTGTTTTATATTTGATTGACCCACGTATTTAAGTGTTATTTTGTAATTGTTTAAGAAATTGTAAAACTATAACTATAATTATAAAACAACTACAAATACTAATAACATAAATACATAGAAAAAATTTATTAAATTTTTTTAATCAAATTTAGAAAATAAAAAACCAAAAATAATAAACATAAACTCAAATAAATACCAGAAATGATAGTACCAAAACAAAAAGCTCCCCTAAATAAATGAAAAATCGATGTACTCTGGGAGACGATGAAGTAAATATAGAGTTAATAAAAGAAGAAGACATGCTATGGAAAGAATAGCAGATACGTAGAAGTAAGAATACTCGAATAATAAAAAAATGTAATAATAGCTCTTATATCCGAAAAAGAAGATACAACAAAATTAATAAACTATAGATCTGTAAGTTTATTATCACCCAAGCAAGAAAAAACTAAAGAATTGTAGATCACTTAACAACCCAAAAGAATCATAGAACCGTTTACGAAAAAGCATTCGATAATGTAAATCATTTGGAATCGATGGAAACTCTTTGGAGTGGAATAAGACTTTAATTACCCAATGTTATTGAAATTCAAGATATATATTTAAAAAAAAGCTATATTTACTCTTACATTACAAAATGTTCCAAAACAAATGAAATCAGAAAAAATAGGACCAAAGGGCTCCGAAACTATTTACAATAGCACCGAAGATCGTCTTTGAGAATCCGATATGAGACAAGAAGGTAAAAAAATATAAATTAAAAGATATTAAGTATATAATCACATACCAATTTGAAAAACTACAAGAGAATAATTAAATAAAGAATCTAAAAGAGTACCTTAACACCTTAATCAAGTAGAATAAGACTAAGATTGGAATTAAATACAATAAAACTAAACACATCTCCAGTAGAATTGAAGAAAATCAAGCAAAAATAATAATAGACTACGAAGAAAAAACAGGCAAAAGATCAGATCTCCAATAAATAATAACAAAAGTAAAACTAAATTAAACAGTGGAGCTAAATAGAAAAATAAAACAAGAATGCAGTATTTTGAAAATTATCGAAAAGCTTAAATTTGCAATAAGTGTAATATACTAGTGATGACGTATGAAACATAGATGTAACCAGTAAAAAAAAACAGTGTAAACAAAATAAAAATTGGCTGAAGAGTGATGGAGCGGGTAATGAGTATATCGCCAATAAGGCATCGAAAAGATCTTGAAGACGTTGTGGCTAAAATATTAAGACAGAACTAGAACTCCCTAAGACACGTTGCTAGCATGGATGAAAAAAAATGGACCAAAAAGATAATAGTGTACAGGCTATGGGAAGGTAGATGACGACGTCAAAAATATTGCGGTTCCGATAATGTATCCATACTATATACGGCTGGGATAAACTAGGATAAACAAAAAGAGCTTCGTAAAGAAGTAGAGAATAAGACCTTACAGTGCCAAATTTGAGGTTTTTTAATAATAACTACCGACAATTTTATTTTCCAGCTTAATATTATTATTTTCCTCGTGTAACTTTTTTTGAATAAATATAGCAGTTTACTGTATTATTAACCATTCAGATATACATAGCAAATTATAAATTGTGTATTCAATTCTAATTCTCGTGTAACATTATAAGATGGCGCAGTTTGCACCACGAATAGTGAAAGAAGCCATCGAATTTAACCGAATAGTATTCTCAATCATTAGCTTGTTGCTGTATAAGTAAACCGCACAAGACACACAATCTTGAGTCCTCAAAGGTTGGAACGTGAGAGGTGTTTGGTCAAATTCGAACGGAGCTGACCTTCACCGCCAGTCGTAATCTCAACTGTATCATTTAGGTTATTGTAAACAGTATTTTAAGAAATAGCAACTGAAAATGACTTAAAGTCTATTCAAAACTGTAACAACTCAAATTATTGCTGTTGTAGGCCAGTTTTCAGCAAAACTTTGTTAAAAAAAACAAACAGGCTAAGGTCCTTTAAGAAAAAAGACAAAAGAAACAGATAATAGCATTATAGAAGACAGCTACTACCCAATATCTATTCTCCTCTTATAAGCTGAGTTCCGCACTCAATTCAATAAAACCACCAGATACCTACCTAAAGTTAAAATTTCTAAGATAGATAAAGAAGATAAATATGGTTGCCAACAATTTTTTTCTAACCTTTGATTCACTAGTACTAAATTAGAAGACTAATTTTTAGCCTTTTTTCCAGAAGGATCTTCATAATGTCGTATTATAAAGAACTGACGAACAAACCAAAAATAATATTTTTTAGGTAAATGAACATCGAAAAGCAACTCAAAAAAATACAATTTTTTAGAAGTAACAACATTTATTTGTATTTACTAATAGTTCAAGGCCTGAAAATTATTTTCTGCCTTTGCAAAAACAAACAAAAAACATGGGGCCGGCGAAGATATTGCTCTGTAAGCAATCCCAGAACGAACTTAAAAATTCGAAATCGAATATCTCGAAATTTATTCGACATAGAATTTTTTCGACTTCATTTTCGAATTCAGCGTAAAATTTCCCATAAGAATCCATTTTCAAATTTTAAAAAATCTCAAATTTTGTGACGAACCGACAGACAGACATATAGAATTCAGTAACGAACTTTTTAAGTTCGTTAATAACATATTTTTTTCGGAATCCC
Organism: Sinelater perroti; assembly: GCA_036346155.1. Lineage (NCBI taxonomy): Eukaryota > Metazoa > Arthropoda > Insecta > Coleoptera > Elateridae > Sinelater > Sinelater perroti. Next base: position 10,011,879 of record JARFIY010000238.1, on the reverse strand, counting down.
TAAATTTAATTTGTGCTAAACATGCTTAAGAACAAAGATCATTCAAGAAAAGATATATTACTTAAATTATTATCATTAGTTATTTAAATTATTATTAACATTTCTACACAACTATGAAACCAATTTTCTTATAATAATTTTTATGAACATACAATATTGAGAATTCCTTTAATAACTCATCAGACCAAAATTTTGTTTTAAATGAAATTTGCACTGAAAAACGTTTGAACGACTTTATACAGGGTGAATGTTTACTATGGAGACAAACCTAAATAAATAATTTTTGATAGAAAATAAACAAAAAAGTTTATATAAACGTATGTTTGGGAATGCACAGTGATTCCGCATTTATCGTTAACAACTTTAAAGTTTAAAGCGCCTTTTCTCTATAGATCCCAATCAACACGTTGCATCACAAATTGACATGTCTATTTAAGTCATTCGGGTTATATCGCAATAGCGTCACAGGCTCAACAGTATCCGAATGTCTACAAATGAATCACTTTTCAAGTGCCTGCATAGGTAAAGTCAAGAGAATTTTTATCCTATGACCATACATCATAATTTATTGATTAGATATAATAACATTACAGGTAACTATTTTAGCAAACAGACTGGTGTCCCATTTTACCACAGTACACCAGCTTTCTAAACTTGTTCTTTAATAATTATCATATTTGTTATATCTATCGGACTTGAAAATACCACAAAACCTGAACCAGGGCGGCTGACTCAAACCCATCAAAGTCCGCCAGTGCTCCTAATATTTACAATTCTACGCAAAGAAACAGATAATCTACCATAACCTACACAAATCAACAGGATGTATATGTCATTAACTTTCTGTCAGATATTACGATGCTTCTTGGCATAACTGCTCTCTGCCTGTAGATGTATCTGACTGTGAGACACTTTCGGATGGTTTCAGCAGCTCCCATGACCACAAACACAGCTCTCGCTCTCCCATCGTACGTCGGCGATTCGGACGCGTAGCAGCACAATTGATGCACCTCAGACTCTTCCTCGCTGAATGGAATGTCATCTCGCTCGGCCGGGTGCTTAGTCTCATCCACGTAATCGTTTTCGTGCGATTTCGCTTGGCCGTCGCCTCAACTCTTTCGAAGTTGCTGTTTCGAGCCGGTTGTCAACTGTCTCTTGCAAAATGCAATGCAAATACATCCGTGACCTTATGGCAAGACCATCTCCACCAAACCGCTTGCCTGGATCTTACTAGGGTTACCCTCAATGTCTTGTAGGACACATTCTTCTAAGGTATACAAACATGATGGGTCCGTCCTCTATGTTCACCCCTATTATGAAACGACCTCGTCTCACACAAAAGTGCTATAATTCATTTACTGTTTACAACGATAGTTTTCGTGGTAAATTCTTGCCACATCATTATCTGTTTGTCCATACTTATAAATTATTTCTTGGTTGTTCCAGATATGAATAATCTATTATTTTGGTAATACTTTACAAAACACGTCTACTTAGAAGCAATTCTGCAAGTGACAAAAATATGTATAAACACTTATAACTGAGATGAGTATTCTTACGGGGAACTAACGTCATACCATCATCATTATCGTGCATTTTCGGATATATATATTTTATAAACATTTTTCAATGGCTGCTCGAACTTTGAGCCCCTCGTTCAACAATAAAAATGATTTCTCTAGTCCGGCGATCGACAAAGTCATAGGTTTGGTTTTTAGATCTAATGGCAGTGATTTATCAAAGCAACGTTGTTTCGAGCAGGGGACACTCTTAGTTTTGACCTAGACTGAGATCTCGGGTCCGCGTAGTCCGTATTGCTAATTAATAAATTATTACAGACTTTCTTCAAATCTTTGTTTTTATTTCCTGTATACTTACGTGTATTAAACATTTTGGTATATAATTAGTTACATATATACTTCATTTAAAGATGGTATCCAACGGAGTTTCTAAGCGCGACTTTGAGAAAAAAATTGATGGCTGCTGCCGCCTCTACCAGATAAATTCGTGATGTCAAAGGCGAAGATGCGATACCAAATGACATGGCTAGAAAGTGGTTTAAATGTTTTGTACTCGGTAGCATAAACCTGGACGACCGTTAATTGTTGATCAAACCTTGAAAACAGCCGCCAAAAAAATTAGAATAAAGCACACGCGAAATGTCTGGTGAGCTCAATTAATCACATCAAACACTCTAGCGACACTTCGTGCACTTGACTTAGACAAGCTCAGAAGAGAATTATTTACGCGCAATCTGGGCGCATGCTATCAGGTTAGAAACGTACTCTCGTCATTCGAACTGGTCGTTTTGAGACGAAGGTGATGCTTTGTGTTTGGTGAAACTTTGAGGGAGTTGTGCATTGGGAACTCGTTCCGCACGGTCGGGGAGTAAATAGAGGGCTATACGCGGACCAATTGGAGCAAGCGCATGGTGTAGACAAGCTTGAAGAGGGCATTCAAGAATTTTTTATTGAAAAGAATTGTCTGATCGTTAGCTACATGGTTGTTGAAGATGATAGATTGCATTTTGATAAATAAATGCAATTTACACACCAAAACGTTTACAAAAATACTCTTTCAAATGATTAGGCTTCAAACGTAGGGTTGATATAACAAAAATATCTTTTAAGAGATAGTCAATTTTTTTAAATTGTTTACATTAATTCAAACATCAATTTACATAATTTAAAGTAGCTAATATTTTTATGAGTCGCAAAACATTTGCCAGATGAAGAAATTTTCTTTCCGAACGGAAATATAATAATCTTGAACACTTGATTTTTATTCATGATATTGAAACAAATGAGTACTTTACTATTATAATACACTTTCTCTTTGCTAATTAAATTTTTATTTCTCTGATATTAAAGATGGAACTTGGTAGTTTGCTGTTTCTTTGATTTTTATTTCGGGATAATGTTGCAATTTTATATCGGTTTCAATCAATGGATAGCTTATTTATAAACTAATTTTACTAACTGATTTACTATTTAAATAACGATAACTATTCGCATAATGACAAACTCAGCGTTTAAATCTCTAGTACTAAAGTATTTCTGATCTTCAAAATTGACGAAACTCAAGGAAAATTTGTCAGATGAACTACTTTCGAATGCTAAATTAATTTATCGCTATAAATTCACATCGGCATTAAAAATATTTCACTGTTTACAATTAAATGAAATCGCTTTTTCAATTCATCTGTCAATAACGGGGGCACAAGTCATCTACCAATTTTTTGTTCATATTTCACCAAGCCAGTAATTTCTACTATTGCCTTTTCCGAAATGTTGTTTATCCTAACTTTACTGCTTAACTTCTATAATCCTGCATTTAATATGTCTTTGAAGAAAATGAGATATTTTATCCAATCACACCCAATTTATTAAAGAAAGTTGTCTTTTTGTTCTATTAGTCTATGGTTCTCAGAATTTTCCCGCTTATTAGAGATTACAAAACAAACATCTGTACTTATTATTTAATTTATGTTTAGTTTTGCAACTATGTAAGCTCTAATAATTGTATTTGTTAGATATTTAGTCAATACAGAAACAAACATATAAATATAATAAAAACAAAGATAACAAGAATCAGCATAATCTCACTATAACAGCTGCGTAATACTTCAATAAAGCCTTTGACCACACCTTCTAAAAGTCAATATTAGCCACTTTATGCTGTACGAAAGGGAAGTTATTATCAACCCTGTCTAGAAAGGATGTCGACAAAGAGGGTTTCTGTCTTAGAATTTATGTTGAGGTTCTGAGCATTGTGGAGAAATAATGTACTGGGAAGTACTTAAAAGTATATCCTCAGAAAATAGTAATAAAGTATGTCATTTACGAGAAAAACGACATTGAATAAGTTACAATCGCCTTATCTCATCAATCAACAACTTCAAATGCACCAGGAGGCTACGTACCCTGGAGAAATCTTAAACACAAAGCTACCTCAAAACTCATGCAACCAAAAACTTGTAGATAACCAAAAATAACACTCATGGTTACAAAACAAAATTTATTTAAAACACGGTATACTGATTACATGTGAATCGCTAGTATGCTCGTCTAAAATAAATCAAAAGCAAAGCAAGTTGAAAATGGTTAGGCTCCAGAAATTTTCTTGCCTATGTCTTGCAGGTGCAATGAAAAGCAACACAACCTCGGGCACAGAAACTCTTCTAAGTTTAAAATTTAATTTGACTGGCTTTTATTTGAATACCATCGAGGAAAAGAACCAACCCGGTACACTGACGGATTCAAATCACCTGTGCCACTGAATATGGTGCAGTATTCTATAATCTTACCATTATGTAAATGCTGGAGCACAAGGGTATGCCATTGAAATAAAGAAAAACAATGATATACTGGCGAAAAAAGACCCGGTAACTACACTTACTAGACAAGTAGCCTAAACATCACCGAAAAAGGTACAAAACGAAAACTGAACCAACTAGATTGCAACAAAAGCTCGGCGGCTGACAATGTTGGCCCCCTCTTCTTGAAGAAGCTACATTCACATATAACGAAGCCTCTCGCCATTTTATTTAACAAACGTATTGCAGAAGGCAACTTTCCTAACAAATGGAAATTAGCTTTTATCATGCCACTTCACAAATCAGGTGCTAAATCAAATATTTCAAATTATAGACCCATATCGAAATTATCAATTATACCTAAAATATTTGAGTCTCTTGTTCATGATGTAGTGTACCCCCATGTAGAAAGTAACATAATTCAACCGCAGCACGGTTTTATGAAGAAAAAATCTACTCTAACCAACCTCATGTCTTACTTTAACTTTATCTTTGAATCTGTAGATTAACGTACTCAGATAGATGCAACATACACATATTTCCGAAAAGCGTTCGATAAAGTAGACCATTGTCTTCTTAAAAAACTGGCATTCAACGGCATCAAAGGCAATCTACTAAGGTGGTTTGCTTCATATCTTTAAAAGCGCACTCAAAAAATTATGATCGCTGGTCATGAGTCGTCGACAAGCGTATTCCAAAGCTCAGTTTTAGGCTCCCTTCTATACATGCTTCGTTCATAGTAATGTTACGACCTTAAAATTTATAGACAAATAACAGATCATAACGACACAATTTTACTACAAAATGATTTAAACATATTCAATAATTATTGTTTGAACAACAAACTGTTTCTTGTATATGACAAATGCGTCTATACTACTTTCACAAAAAATAAGAACAAAATTATAACAAACTACCATATAGGAAGGGGACGCGATGGCTCAGATGGTTCAACCAGTTGGCTCTGTCCTCTAGCTGGCGCGCGTGAGTTCGAGTCTCGCTTAACCCATAGGTGTGTGTGAATGTCCTAGCATTAAGTGCCTGTAAGTGCGCCAAAAAAAGCCATATAGGAAATGCAAAAATAAAAAATGTGCCAGCAATTAAAGATCTCGGAATAATTATAGATGAAAAATTAACTTTTGACCAGCACATAGATTATATAAATGCAAAAGCACACAGAACATTAGGGATTATTCTCAGAGCTGCGAAACCATTTAGAAATGCTTCCTCATATATCATACTATATAAAGCCTCCTCCTGTCGAAGGTTGGCGATCCAACTGGCAATCATCGTTCTAGACACCGCTGCTCTGAGAATTTCTGTTGAAGTACAGCTAAACCATCTTCGTAAGTCCTTTAACCAGGAGTTTTGTGGTCTTCCAACTGATCTTCTGCCTTGTATTTTTCCTTCTATTATTAGTCTGAGTAACTCATACTTCTCCTCTCTTATTATATCTCGTTTTCTCTCTTTAATCGTGATTAAGAGTTCAAGAGGTTTCCGCATTCAATCAAGAACCTCCTTATTTGTTATTCTTTGCACCCAGGATATTTTTAGTATGCGCCTGTATACGTACATTTCAAATGCCTCCAGTTTTTTCTCGGTTATTGGATAAAGCACCAATTAGACCATATCTCGAATATGCGACAAGTATATAGAACCCTCATTGTAATATTTATAGCCAAAAAATAGAGTTAAAAGAATATTTCAAGACAAAATAACCTATAAAGAACTTTTAACGAACTACAATCTTACAACACTATCAGATAGACATGACGACCCTGTACAAAATCTGCAACAACCTATTTAATAGCCCAGAACTCTTTGAAAGAATAAATTTCAGAGTACCCCCATTTAAAACGCGTTCCCAAGAACTATTTGTTCCAAATATATGCCGCACAAATGCTGGCCGCCGCGCGCCTTTAAACAGACTTATGGATACATATAACAAAACTTCGTCTCCGTTGATATTAATGTCACAAAACCTGCTCAGTACAAACGCAATATATGCGATTTACTGCAAAAAATAAATAAAACAAAATAACAATGATATAACCAAAAACAGGGTAATCTATAATTAAGACTAATACTAACATAAATATTACATAACATAATAATACGTACTAAATGGTGTACGTTACCGCTTGTGGACTTATGAGAGAAAGTATGTGTATGTATATACGTGGCTGTATGTATCTGTGTGTTTGTGTCCGTATTTATGTGTATACCCGCTGCCACCCCATACCTAGTTATGGTTCTAATTTTAGAAATCTTAGTGAGAAATGTATAGAAGCAAGTGTATGCCCATTACTCTTAAGAAATATTATTGTTAAGTATATTATACACAATTGTATTTGTTTTTTCTCCGAATAAAATAAAAAAGTGCCAATATTTGGAGTACTAAAAACTATAGTTTACGATTGGCCAAATGATTGTATATTACATAAGCCTATCAAAACTACTGGAACCAGGTGGAAGAATTAAATCACAGTAAACGTACTTAAAACTTCATTTACAAAAATGCCAGATGATGTGCCGCTTAAACAGATAGAAAGTTAAGTTGGTGGCCGAGTTGATGTTTTGTTACTCTAACCCACTTAAGCATATGCGCACATTGCGCGTTTACAGGGAAGAACCTAACTAAAGACTCGCACACTATGTTTGACCGAGAAGCCTTTGTTCAAAAGAGGCATTTATTTCTAGGAAGAATCAGCTTTTGTGTAGTCCTAATTAGAAAAGACACGGTGAAAAGGTTACTTAGTCTAAAAAAGATGCATACCTTTACCCTGAATAAGTGAAAATGTCAATAGTACAATAAGCCCTAAGACTGCAGTAGTACTGACCTCCAATCTAGTGATGTTTTTGTATTAAATTTAATTTTGTATATATTACTATGTTGTTGTTCGTACTTTTTTCACCACTCTTTGGAACTGGAATAATAGACGAGGCAAATTAGTAAAAAAGCTCGAAATTTTTAGTGGGTACACGTATCGAGACGTTCCAGGGCGCATTCGATTCGTAAGAGCCCCAGAAAAAAATGTTACCACATATTTTTTTGTTATAATGCGAAAGTGCGTTTATGCAAGCAAAAAATGCATTTGTTTGATGCATTTTTTGCAGACTCGAGAGGATATTTTATTTCTCGCTTAATATTGGCTAAAATAAACTTATTCTCGGAGGGTTTTGGGGTCGCTGATTACGAATATGATGTTAAGAAATGCACTTGGGAGGGGGGGGGAGGCATAATTCTGGAGATGGTGGCGATTTAGGGAAAGCAGCTCAAAGTTGTTTGTTTTTCTAGATTAAATTGTCTATATTTGAAAGCATTTTTTCGTAAGATTCAGCAGTTTTCGATTCAGGACACGGTAGATATTTTATTTTTTAGCTCATGGAAAATAAATATATATTTGGAAGATTATTATTGCTATAGAGAAGATTGATTGTGAAAATTTAATTATTGTAACGTTTTTCTTTCTAAATCTGTTGCTCAAAATTGCTATATGAAAATTTTAATTTACTTTGACAAAAGAGGAAAGCTAAGAAAACCATATAAAATTCAAATTTAAAGATATTTTATTACTTTTGACTTTTGTACTTAAATAGAACCTTGGAAACCAGTTTTTAAATCTTGAAAACCTCTATTTATTTAATACTGTTAAAACGTGAACACTGATAGGGTTGCCTGTGTGCACGCAAATTTTTTTCGTAATAATATCTGAAAAAAATTTTTTTGAAAATAATTAAAATTGAATTATGCTCAAATGAAGAAATACCCACGCGTACCCTGGTCCCCCAGGGTATCCTTTCCCCAAAGTGCTCCAGGGCATTTTCTCACTTTGGTACATTGGAGCTTAATTTGAGAATCAAAATCGGTATTAGTAATCCCAAAAACCCTTATTCAGACAGTTTGAACTCAGAAAGCAAACAAATTTGAGGTTATTCCCCCAAAATCTCCCCAGTCTCCAGAATTATGCTCCCCCAATTGCATTGAGGTACTTTTTAAACATCATATTCGTTATCAGCGACCCCAAAACCCTTATTCAGACAGTTTAAACTCGGAAAACAAACTTTAGGTAATTCCCTGAAATCACTCCCATCCCCAGAATTATGCCACCTAAGCACATCGGGGCACTTTCTAAGCATCATATTCGTTATCAGCGACCCCAAAAACCTCCGACTAACGGGAATGAGCTTATTTTGGGCAATATTAAACGAGAAATAAAATATTCTTTTGGGCCTGCAAAAAGTGCATCAAAAAATGCATTTTTTGCGTGCACAGATGCACTTTCGCATTATAACAAAAAAATATGTGGTAACATTTTTTTCTGGGGCTCTTATGAATCTAATGCGCCTTGGAACGCCTCGATACATGTACCCACTAAAAATTTCGAGCTTTTAGCGTTTTTCTTACTAATTTGACTCGACTATAAACTAACCTACTCGCACTTTCCTCGTGCGCCTCTTATTTATTTTCTCCGAAAACGCAATCTAAGTTCCTTTTTAATTTAAGTTTTCTTTGCAACATAGGTTAATACGTTCTAAACGATTAATTTATTTAAACTAACAGGCTTATAAATAAAAACTGTATACTTGATAAATTACCACCCATGAAAACAAACTAAAAGTATGCTTACAGAACGACGATAGTGATTTAGATTCAACCAAAAATAAGGTTCGGTTAAACAGCCATTATTACATGGAACGTATTTATTGCTGTACTGTAAGTAATTAAAAATTTAGTTAGGTGCAGTTTTTGTGTTTTTTGGAATTAGTTGCAATTTTCTATTTGCCAAATAAAATTTAATTTAGCATTTACAAAAGAATTTCCTGTTTTCCGGAATTTTTTACAAGCACGCTGCTGTTTCCGCTGGAAGTGCTAGTTGTTCATGAATGAAAGCGCCTGAATGACGCATAAGTGCTCACCATGACCTTGCAGGCATTTGCCCATTCCAAACGCATTCCGTTAGCTTTGCTGGTATGTGGCATTAACCATTACTAACTAGCCCATTTAATTCAATTTTCTTTAGGCTACGCGTTTCTAAATAACGTGCTGTTACCGTTGCGTCACATCCCGCGCCGGCCTCCTCACTTTTCAGGCGCCGCACTTGCCAGGGAAGGCAATTCGTTGAACTTTGCGTTTGCCAAATTAAGACGGCTTTCGAGTTTGACGCAAGTTTTAAGGCACACAGCAACGCAATTATACAAAAGCGAAACAGCGCTGCAACAAGCGCTGGCCTTGGAAAATATTTCCCATGTGAGAGCCGACATCCATCTGTTCGGTTCATAATGGGTTGCCATCCATTGTGACGTGCCGCAGAAAAAAAGATTATTTCACTCCGCCTTGACAATTTTTGAAATATTGGATTGCTTCGATAGCAGAGCAAATACAAAATTTTGCTTATATACCGAAGTGTAGCAACATAATGGAGTAATAAAACTAAGAATGTAGTTCGTATTTGCACTTACCGTTTATAAGTTGCTCCTAACCAACAGAAACTGCAAAAGTGAGCTATAGTGCAACAATTATAAATACTAGAGGAAACTAGAACGGCTTAGATAAACCCTTTATAAAGTTTTACAATTTTTAATCTAGAGGAATAAGGTTGATAAGAAACTAAACCATATGTAACTAATCTCAAACAAATGTAATTTTATTTTTCTATACCCGTGCAGTTATATATAAATACTAAAATAAATCAAAATATTAACAAACGCAAAGAACCAAAGAAGTTTTTTAATATAAATAATTTGAAGAAATTTACCATTGATGAAAGACGTAAAGCCATACATAGCTAATAAAAAGGTGGACGCTAAACAAAAAATCAGTTAAGTTTTCTAAATAAACCAATGTGACAGATACAGTATTTAAACAATAACGTATTCCTGTTGCTCAATATAGTCCACGCTTTTTTTTAGAAAAGTACTAATATGGGTTTTATCCGACTACACCTTTTTGCATTCCATACTAAACAAATACTGTTAATTAGTGCTTCTGCGTCAATTTGGCCATTGTTCTTTGGGAACCTTTAACATTCATGTAGTATATTAATTTAGAGGAAACGATAAAAATCCAAAATTTTGCGAAACAAGGTGGTGTTATAAACTTTAGGAAAATAGAATTCAATAATCGTTTAAAAAAATTGAGTGTAAGAAGAAGGCCAAATACATATTTTTGAGAAATCACACAAAAACCTGTAATTTATTCTATTGATAAATAAAGGTTCGATAAAAATCTATAAGCTATAGTGGTAATTTTTCTTAACTCATGTCACATCTTGCAGTAATGCCAGAATATCTGAGAGCAATTCCAACTACTATTTAAATTAATACTCTGAAAAGAAAAATTGATGAAAGTCCAATACAGAATAGAATCCATAGGATAGTGAGGTTAAAGTTAAAAAACCGAGATGTTATGTTAAGCAAATGCCACTTCTTAACCAAATTCACCGAAAAAACCTGGTTGTTGTAAAACCTTCTCATTTAAAACCAATTATTTAGCACACGCCAAAAAAAAATAAAAAATCGTTATCTATTATGATGCGGATGTTTTTTCTTAAAACTTATTAAATGTCCAGAAATACCACGAAAGACGCCGTATAATTTGCTTATCGGTCAAAGAATAGAGTACCCAAAGATAACAAACTTTTTTCATTTGAAAGTTCAGAATGGTATAAATTACCGTTACAGGAATGTCCATTCTATCTGGTTATAGATCGTATGACTATCAGAGATGAGCATCTTTCTAGCAGTAGCGATATTCTTCCTCACTTCTGATATCACCAGAATATGGTCGTGCGATGAGGAAAATTATATCCCAAAGCAAAATCAATTTCTCTCAAATGCTAACCAATACTAAAAACGCGCATCAAATTACCCGGTACTGCGCTAGTAACCAAAATGAGATTACCAGTTCTATTTACCGAAACAGTCACGAGCAACAAACGCCTAGAAATTGTCTACTGCCTGCAATGCAGATCAACATGCTTAACTTATTATATCGTGCCACGTCGTTTGTACCACATTGCAAAACTTTTCTGATATTTACCCTATGTAGAATAACATCTGAAATTTAAAATACTAACAAGGTTATTTTTTTATCCTATAATCGCCCAAAATACATGTATTTTTAAATTTTGTAAAATCAACATGAAGGTCTTTCCCGAAAATGTAAGGCAGTATTAATATAATGAGAACAACTTGTGCGGCCGCAAAACAATCTAGCGGCCATTGCAAATGGATTATAATGCGTACGCGTGAGTGAGAACTTTCCTAGCCTGGTCAGTTGAGAGTTAGAGGCCGTTGAATTAATACATGTTGCATATAATCGTGGTAATTGCAATGACTGAGCGAAGAAAGCAGCTAAACTAAAACATTTTTTCACAGAAACTATTAAAATATTTAAGCTTTTGAGCATGAATACATCACTTTATTAATTTAAAATTTATTAAAAGTATATATAATGCGGACGGACATGAGTTTCATTCCCGGAGCTCTCTGCTGTCTGGTGAGTGGCTTACTAAAAATAATTAAGTACCTGCGTTCACCCAAACAAGGGGTAATAATGGCG